>APFE030645359.1:191431-269449 GCA_000404065.3 Pinus taeda
TCATCATTACCACCATTCATCCACCATTCCATTCATTTTCATTCCACTTCATTTTTCATCCATCCATCCATTCACTACATTCCATTCCATCAATAAAGTCATTTTTTTTTAGCTAAAGTTATTTTTGTGCAGCCGGAGGTTACCACTGCAGTTTCCGTAGCTGTTTGGCAATTCTGCAGCCATTCAGCCATTCCATATCACGTTGATTTCTTTTCTGAGCTTTACTCGCTTGAGAGCATGTGAGATTCACGGTTTTTCTCGAGCACCTTTTGGTTATGTGGTAGCTATGGTTTAACTTGCGTGCTCTCATGGAAAAACCGCCCAACAGCCAAAAGCGGTGCGGTGAACCTTAGTACCACCTCCCCGCATAGGCCAAAACCATCCACTGTTACCCGTTAAAACACCAAAGACCCTCATTTTCACTCCTTATACTTGTTTTTCACTGAAACTTGCCTAACCCTTCATACGCCACCTTGAGCCTCTACAACCGAACTTCACCATTGATTACCTCCTGAACATGCTCCAGACTATGTGACACAGTTCTTCCCAATTTAATATAGCCTTTGGTCACCTCCTCATAGACCTTGATTTTATTAACAAATTGCTTTATTTTGCAGGTGATTACAAGGGCAGAAGCTTGGATAAATAGTTTCGATACTAGTTCCAAAACTTGTTTACTCCAATATTTGCAAGGAAATGTATTCAAAGGGCTTAATTTATAAGGAAAAGACAATTATCATAAAGCAAGAAGAAATCATTTACACAGAGGAATTAATGGTTAAAACAAAGATGAAATCATTTTCACTAGCACAACAAAAGATTCTTACAAACTACTCTCCAAGAAACATTTTCTATTCTACATGTGTCTTTTAGTAAAAATCATTTTTACTAAAAACATATAAGCATGAAAGAGTGAGTAAGATTTCTAGTAAAAGGTAAAAATGAAAGCAGGTGATAGAGCATACAGTTAAAAGACTAAATAGAGGAGACAGATAAAGAAATACAATTGAAAAACAAACAAATGAAAGTGTATCAGATGAAAGATCATAAGTAGATATGACATCCAGCGTGAAGACCAAAGAACCAAGCAGCTTAAAGGGAAAAATATCAAAAACTAAAAGACAACATAACATAAATAACGGGGACAACAAACAATAGTTCAATAGCTATCTCTATCTTCTTGCATGAAGATATTTATTTTTTCCTAGATTAGTTCTCGATGTAGTTTGAGATATTTTGTAAATTATTTTTTTATAAATACTTCATAATTCGAAGTATTGAGTGTGGATTTCTATACGTTCATAGAGTTATTTTGATCTTATACCTAAGGGTTATTGTACCAATTTTCAAGTCAATAGACTAGAGCAAGTAATAAAAAGATTGCACTATAGGATTCATGAGATGAGCTATTTTAGTGAAGTATCTTCTTTTTCTGATTTTGTTACTTTCTTATGTGTTTCATAAACTTAAATGTTATCTAAAGTTGAATGAATTAACTAGAAATTAACTTAGAATTTGTTTAAGTACACTTTATTTTGCACAATTAATCATTTATATGTTTTCCTCTGATATCTAGATTTCAAAACCCTTAATTTCTCTCCCATCCTGGTTGACCTCTTTCACTTATTTTCATAATTCAGCCTAGGGAACCCTTAATCGCTCCCTGGATCCGATTGGAAACCATTTCACCATCAAGTCTTTGAGATCTGTAGTAACTCCTCTATCTTGCCCTGTAGACACTGTTTTTAGAACTTAATCCAGTCCTGTTTGTTTGACATTTGACCCCATAGCCCAATGGTAAAAGAAACCCTCTTTTCATCTAAGTAAGTGGTCCCACCACCAAAATTCAAATAAAAAACCCAAGCACAATCATAACTTTGTCTAGTTATTGGATTTTAGGCTAGTGGTGATTGTGCTTGGGATTTTTATTTGAATTTGGGTGGTGGGATCACTTACTTAGATGAAAAGAGGGTTGATTTTACCATTGGGATATGGGGTCAGATGTTGGACAAACAAGACTAGATTAAGCTCTAAAAACAATGTCTAGAGGGCAAGATAGAGGAGTTACTATAGATCTCAAAGACTTGATGGTGAAATGGTTTCCAATTGGATCTAGGGAGCAATTAAGGGTTCCCTAGGGTGGATTATGAAAAGGAGTGAAAGAGGTCAACTGAGATGGGAGAGAAATTAAGGATTCTAAAATCTGAATATCATAGGAAAACATATAAATGATTAACTGTGCAAAACGGAGCGTACTTAAACAAATTCTGAGTTAAATTTTAGTTAATTCATTCAAATTTAGATAACATTTAAGTTTATGAAACACATAAGAAAGTAAAAAAAACCAGACAAAGAAGATACTTCACTGCAATAGCTCATCTCATGAATCCTATAGTGCAATCTTTTTATTATTTGTTGCAGTCTGTTGACTTGAAAATTGGTACAATAACCCTTAGGTCTAAGCTCAAAATAACTCTAGAAATGTATATCAATCCATACAAAAGGAATTTACAAAATATCTCAAACTGTATTGAGAACTAATCTAGGGAAAAGAAATATCTTCATGCAAGAGATAGAGATAGTTATTGAACTGTTGTTTTCTGTCCCTGTTATTTAGGTTTTGTTGTCTTTTAGTCTTTGATCTTTTTCCCTTTAAGATGCTTGGTTGTTTGGTCTTCAGGCTAGATGTCATATTTACTTATGACCTTTCTTCTGATACACTTTCATCTGTTTGTTTTTCAACTATATTTCTTTATCTATATCCTCTATTTAGTCTTTTAACTGTATGCTCTATCACCTGCTTGCATTTTTACCTTTTATTGTAGATCTTACTCACTCTTTCATGCTTCTGTGTTTTTACTAAAAATGGTTTTTACCAAAAGACACATGTAGAATACAAAATGTTTCTTGGAGAGTAGTTTGTAAGAATATTTTGTTGTGTTGGTGAAAATGATTTCATCTCTATTTTAACCATTACTGCCTCTATGTAAATGATTTATTCTTGATTTATGATAATTGTATTTTCCTTTTGAATTAAGCCCTTTGAATACATTTCCTTGCAAACCTTAGAGTAAATAGGTTTTGGAACTAGTATCAAAACTATTTATCCAAGCTTCTAGCCTTGTAATCACCTGCAAAATAAAACATTTCGTTAATAAAATCAGGGTCTGCGAGGAGGTGACCAAAGGCTGTGTTGAATTGGGAAGAACTGTGGGATGGAGTCTGGAGCATGTTCGGGATGTAATTGTTGGCTGAGTCGGGCCTGAACTAGGTTTAGAGGTGATTTAGCCAAGCAAATCCCGGTACTACTAGCCCTTTCGGCAACAGTCCATGGAGCGCGAATTGAGGCCTCACCTGAAGTAGTATGGAAGGGTGCTACAACCAGGTTTTTGCACCCTAGGGATGTCTGATGGGCTTCTAGAGGTCCACAGTCTAACCTGTCGCTACACACACTTGTGATCCCTTCACGACCTATGGTGTGGCTTCTGCGCAGCCCTACTTGTGGCGTGACCCATATAATACCCAAGATCCTTGTTAATTGACCGATTACTTAACTTCTGTGTGTAAGATTTGTGGTTATTACATCATATTCATCAATCATAATAGTGCACGAAATACATAAACGAATACAACCATAAAGAGGATAATTCACAACAAATACACAGGAATATGAATCAACTTCTCTTTTATTAATCTTCAATCTTTCTTACAAACTCGACACTGCCCTGTGCACTCAGCTGCGAACTCTACTAGGCATCTGCGCACTCAACTACAGGGGTCTGTGTACTTAACTGCAGACTCTAGTAGGCCTCTGCGCACTCAGCTACAGAGCCTCTTCCTACTACTACAACCCAAGACACTTAGAACTCTATTCTAAGCTCAAATCATTCCTTCATTATTCATTTATTCATCATTCCATAACTTCCTTTATAGCTTAGAGCCTCACTCTATTTATACAATCCCACCGACTTTACATTATTTTACAATACAATGTTTAGGGTGGACAACCCTATGACTCAATTGTACCCTTGACGCTCCACGCCTGCAATTCATGGATTTTTACAGCATCTTTGACCAAAACTTGGGCTTTGAGCCCCAAAAACTGGTTGTTGGGGGGATTCCATGCCCAACAAGCCCCCAGCACAATCATCGTGACTCGTCCTGAGTCACTCTATTGGTGCGGTGATCTTAGCACGGAGCCCCTCCAACCTTACCTTAACTTCTCGAAGGTTTGTGGCGCACTGATCTGTAGTCTGCTAGATCTTCTCCACTCTCTCAACCGAAGTCTCACTATCAAGGGAAACTCCCTATCTTAAAGCATGCATCGCCTTCATTTGTGTGAGATTTCCTTCAATGTATGCAGTGATGAGGAAGGCCTCATCAATCCAAGGCTAGATGCATGCTTTAAGGACCGCCTCTTTCTGCTGTGCGACATCCACCTGTTACTTTAACGCCTTTGCTTGTTGTAGTTTCGCAAGCCGGTTGGTCAAGACAAGTGTCTGTGCCATTCCATGTACAGTCTCATACTACACCTGAAGCTCCTGCGCCTCTATTTCCAGGCATTGTATGTTGGGGTCCTCCTATAATGAAGTGAGGACCGCGAAGGATTCCTCCAACATAGTAGTACAGTTTTGTACTGCCTGTCCTATTTCTTCCAGCCTTTTTTAATAGCACCAGCACACTGTTCCATAACTTCCAGGGGTCTAGAAGACTGCGCCTTTAATCGCAGGTCGGAAATCTGAAGGTTGAGGTCCAACTATACCCTCATTGCTTCCTCCTTTGCCTCATAGAATCCACTGGCTAATTTGTGGATTTGCACTCCAACTGGTAGGTTTGTCATGATTTCTAGGTCTGGAATGCGGCAACATGCTTTCTTTATAATTTTCTCCAGCTACTACTTTTGTGCCAGCACTTCATCATGCCAAAGACTAAGCTGCTCAATGTTGATTCTCTATTTCCTAAGTATCTGCATTGCATGTCCTTCCCTCGCTCAGAGTTTTGTTGTCGCCCTGTCCTATAGCTGATATAATATATCCCACGGAAGGGCAGCCAAGTTTAGGACCAGTCCCTTGATCCTAACCACCGTGGCTCTATCCTCCTCATTTTCCACTGTTAGTGCTCCTTTTGGTAGCACTATGGTGTTGGTCATTTCTATGTGCAGTAGCTACTCCACTACTTATGTACCTGTGGCTCCATAGGTGGCTACTACTCCTTCCTCTGGGGGTCGCACCTAAAGTTCCTATAGTTGCACCCTTAGGGCCCACAATACATTATGTTGCTCCATCATCGCCTCTTAGAGTGTTTCCTAGGTGACCTTACGAATTGTGTTGCCAATTTCATAGAGGTCACCCTTTGTCAATGTAATTGGCTCAATGTCTAGTTTGGATGCCTTGGCCTTCTTTCGTGGACCTGACCACTCTGCAATGTGTTGTCGTTTTAGTTGGGTGGATGTCGTGCTTTGGTCCATGTCTTCTGCTGTATCTGGTCCCTGTCCTGTAGACATGTCTTGGCCTCTTTCCTCCTGTGTTGCGGTGGTTCCTATTGCTTGTGCTACCACTTCTCTTTCAGTGGCCTTGGCCTATTCTACGACTGCCTTTACTGTTTTGCAGGCACCCCTTACCTCTGCGTCCACTTTTTCATTGCATCTCTGGTAGGCGAACTTGGTGACATGCAACTTGGTTTCATCCTTTTCCTTCTGTGCTATTGTTCTATCCCTTTCTGCCAGATCCGGGGCGCGCCATTCAGCAGGCCATGAGTTGAGCATGGAGAAGATAGCGTCATCAATTGCGATGAAAGGAAGCTTGGTCTAGGTTTGCACTGGATCCTTATGTGCCTTAATATACACATTTTTCATATCCACCTTGAAGTCTGCAAATCTCCGTAGATCACTGTACATTGTGGGGGATAAGTGTCGCCTTCTATTAATCTACATTCGGATGCTCACCTACAAGAGCACCCAGAAGATCTTAGTCTCGCGAATCCACGTGGAGTCCTTCGTAGCCTAGAGCAACACATATATTTCCACCTCTGGCTTGTCTTGTTCAAGAGGAGGGAACTAACTGTCCTTAGATAGTTCCCATGTCACCAATAAGATAGACAAGAGCAACCACATGTAGTGGAAGGTCTTGCCCTGCTCCTGAGCTTCCTTGCAGTCGGTTAGAAATTCTTGACAGAGGAATTTGGCTCAGTTGAATTGGACCCCCTTTGCACATTGTTCTGCTAGCGAGATGACCGGCACTAGTACCTCGTTGCCATGACATTTTCTCATCACCTTCCCGACCAAAATTTGGGTGGCTACGTGCACCCCTTTGTCTTGAATGCTATTGATTACGTAGCCTCTCTACTTCTTTTCCAATTTGTACTTCTTCTTAATGGCCTTTGTGAGAGCCAAATCTCTGCTTTTTCTAGCTATCTCTGCGAGGTCCCTTCCCTTACAGGGAAGCCGAGAAATCCTATGAATAAGCTCCATCGTGATGGGAATAGGCTCCTCTAGCCACAAGTACCCATTGTGCACCAGGAAAAGCAGCTGCCTGATGAAAAAGATCATGATCGACGTGCAGTGAAAGTGTGGAGTCCATAGTAGGTGGAGTATCCTGGCCTTCTCCACACCACACAGCCATTTTCGCGACTCTAACATTGTAATTGGCCCTTCCTTTCTCTATTTCATGAGGTTGATAGTCTCCACATGTGGGAACTTTTTGCTTCCCGTCAAGTCCCAGTCTTCAAATTTCATCGTGGGCATGCAACCCAGGACCGAGCCTTCAAACAAAATTCCATCTGGGAGGAGCGAGGCTTGGAGTGCGTTCTTAGCAGAATCCAAATCCTTGGGTACTTTAGCTTTCCCTTTCCACGGAGGGACATGCTTGGGCAATTTTGTTGCAGCGTGCACTAGCTGGATGTATTCTTCCATTTCTTTGTCCACCTCTATCTCCTCTACGAAACCATGGAGGTCCTCCTCCTCATCATCTGTCTCTAGGTTGACAACCTTGCCCTTGTCTTCCATGGAAATTTTACCAAACCGCAGATTTTGCAGGGACATGTAGACTGGTCCCGCTACCTATGTATCCTTCTTGGGCCTCGGCGTCCGAGGTGATTTCGGAATTTCTGGCACATCCCCCACCTGCACCATAGGCCTCTGCGCAACTTCCTTAGAGGTACTCTCTACAAATCCCACACCTCTCCTGGTAGTTGTCATCTTGCTCAAACTGTTTGTGGTTGTTCACGAATTTGGGGGCTCAAATCCCGCTTGGCGCTCAGCACTCTGTGCTTTTCGTAGTAGCTCAAATCTCAAACGAACAATGTTGTTTCGTGGCTAGCCTTGGGACTTTTATAGCATTTTTTGAATTTCAATTTGATTGTTCCGGCCATTTCTGAGTCATTAATGCTTCCTTGGCGACAGACCATCCGAAATCTGGCTCTTAATTTGTGTCTTAATTTCCCATCGCCTGCTCCCTTTTGCCTTAAATTTGACATCTCGTCATGAATAGTGACGTCAACGGTTACTTCCTGGTTGATCCACGCAGCAGTGCAATCCCCCATGCATGGGCATGAACTTTGTACCATGCTGATTCTACATGCAACTTCCTCACTGTGCAGTTCCCAAATAGACCCATTTAGAGTCCCTCACTCTCTTACAACTGTCTGGAGTGTTGAGACTGTGCTCCCTACGGCTAGTCAAGTGGTCGCACCATCTGTGCAAGACTCCAATTCACCTTCCAGCCTAGTCTGTGGAAACTCCTGAAAAGTTCTCGTGACAGCCTGCGCAACTTGTTCTACCTCATGTGGTGCGCTCCCCTTATTATTGCATTTGGTAAGGTACAGTCTCAACCATGGTAGCAGAGTCATAAATTCTCTACGACAATTGTCTAACACAGTGGTATGATCATCCGTATCTCGCCTTGTCATCCTTGGTTTATGAATGAGACATGCTTGCGTGACTTCGTTTTCCAATATTCTTATCTCAACATCCATCCACATGCTTTCCTTCCTCAATTGTACCTAATCCTCTTTGAGTTCGTGAAGTCTAAGGTTCCTTCATTGAATGGCTTCCAAAATCCTTATATGGTCATCCTCGCATAGCTGTTTTATTTCTTCGTCCTGGTATTTGGACGCTTTCCTCACTGCGGGGGCTATTACATGGGGATTCCTTTTGGTATTCCCTTCAGAAATCTCAGGTTCTACTCTGTTTCGCACCTTTGGAATCATTTATGCACCTAGCTTTTTTCATATGGTCCTATAGGTCCATCCAACCGCTGGCATGCGCAGGTCCCAATCCGTTCGTTTTGCCTGGTAAACCTTGTTCAGTACTCTGCGCACCCCATGGGATGCTTCATTGTGGAGAATTGGTGACACGTGTCGCCTTTCCTACTGCTATGGTTTGTTCCGATTCTCTAGGTTGGGGTTGGTGTGTGCTTGTGTGGACCATACAGCATATGTCTGTACCCATCGAGAAAGGTGGGAATGCAAGTCATTCGGCCCCATCTGATTGGTTTTCATTCGAAGCTAGGGTTTTCCAAAATGTGGTCACATCATCCTTCTGCATCCACAATAGTCTTCAAAAGTTCCTTGATGTGTACCCCACCATCGTGCGGGTGTTGTGCATAGTGCCCACTTCAGCGCATCGAACCCCTACTGTTTTGGTATTGCACTTTCAAATTTGCTAAAAATTCATCCACTATGGACAATCCATCATATGTCGGAAACTCCCTTGCCTTTATTGTCACAAAATGCAATGATCTAACCATCATATTGCAGTTAGACATTGTTACTTCGTGCAATCAATTTTGCCATCACTCTATCTCTTTGTGTGAATCTGAAGTGCAGGAGCTTTCGCACTCCCATGAAATCCTTCCATCTACAGTTGGATTCACCCAATCTTCTCCTTGTGTAGTTATCTTATAGATACATTCGAGATCATCATCACTATCGTCGTCTTGCACTGGTTCAGTGTATCGCGCTCGTTCGGTTGGATCTAGTGGTACTACTATGCGTAGTGACTTTATCTCAAAGATCATTTTGTGCTTCTTCAGATTTATGACTCTGTTCATATCGGTAGCCCAGTCTAACCCTCGTAGTGCGGGATATGGATTGTTTTCATCGACAATCTTTATCACTTCAAAATATGCCTACGCGCTTGTGCCTTCAATATCGACTATCACCCCTTGCAATCTTCCCATGGGAAAAATCTTATATTGGTTCACCATTCATAACTGAATAGGGGACCAATGTAACATGGGTCTACCCATGCGTTCCCATGTTTGCTTTAGTAGTACATTCACGTCAAAACACAGGTCTAGGATTACCTGATCCATTTCGTACTCACCTATTTGCGTAGTCAACATCATCTCCCTTCCTATGAGCGATGCATGCTTTCCTAGCTTTCGTACCACGCATGGTTCTCCTGACCCCCTACACATAGTGATAAGTTCCTGTATCCCTTTGACTGCCTTGTTGTACGTAGCAGTTTCATGCATGTCTTCGGAAAGTTAGTGAGCATCGAAGGATCCATCCATAGTTCTAGTTGATCCTTACTACCTGAAATGGGGACCTCCGTGAAGCTCCTCTTAGCTTCCATGAATGTCTCCTTCGTGCATTCTAAATCAAACTTGGGTTCCTTTGTAGGAGCCTTGCGAACCCACGTGCTTTCTTCTAGCTGCTTCCCTTTATCATCTCCCATTGTCGTACTACTCATGAGCATCATGTTTACATTTGGGTCTTCTTCACATGGTTCAAACCTCATCATTTGTAAATTCTGGGTCAGAGGGGGCTGGAGTACCCCCTTTTCACGCATCTTCGCTATCAGCGAAGAGAAATCTTCCATGTCATGATCAAACTAATTATAGTACCAATGTAATATCCTAGTCGGGTTTGTACGATTGCGGGCATAATGCCCTAGTCCTCTGCAATTGTAACAAATTATCTGGTCGTGACCCCTTCCTGATCCCATTCCACCTCAACCCCGACTGCGCCCTTGAAACCCAACATACGCCATCCCTCCATTTGGTTTGAAGGCTCATGTTTTGGCCTGCACCCTGTAGGAAGGAGTCTGATCCATCATTAATTCATAGCTTTGGCAGGTGCATTCGTCATGGCCTACCAACCTATAGAAATTACAAAACAACTACTTGGATGTCCGCGTATACTTCTACAACAGATGACAATTATCCGTGGTATGTTTTCTTCCTATTTTGCAGATCATGCACCATAATGCAGCGTCGTGCTCGGCCCCACCTATGCCTCCAGCCTTAATCGCATTGGCCCTCGTCCTGCCAAGTAGTTCACAAACATTGGACAATGATCTTTGTCATGGCCCTGGCCTTTGCATTTTATGCACCATAATTCCTCACGTGCCTCTGGCCGAGGTACCGTATCCTGTTTCAAACTCTACATTTCTAGACACAGATTCTATAGCTGCTTGTGGATCTGTTGGACTCCCAATCTAGGGTCTTGTATAGGGGTCTCATGCAACCTCATTGCTATCTCCAACACTTCAGCCTGGGTGGAAAGTTTTTGTTGTGACAACGCTGTCCTTAAGTGTGGTGTAAGTGAGGCCACAAACCATGCGCGATGTTGTGCATTTGTTAACGTCATGTTGGCTTCGTGTATCGTACTTTTCAGTCTTTGATCTAGATCCCAGGGGGTCTCGCCCAGGAGCATTGCGATCTCTTTAAACTCAATTATTGATTGCGTCTCCGACTTTGGCCTGCTAAACTCCCTGTTCAACACAGTTTGAATCTTGGTAATTCCTGCATTCGGGTGGTCATTAGAATTCTTGATATACCACGTTAACGCGTGATGCTGCAATGTGCTCACCAACATAGCCTTTTTAATATTATCATCCATGATGCCCTGTGCTTCCCATACTGCTCTTACCATGAACCAGAATTGGTCTGGGTCTTCATTTCCCACTCCTCTGAACAACAACAGTTTTATCACACTTGCCATACTGAACTACGGAGGTGGCAGAGGCGGAGTGGGTGGAGATGGAGGTGAGGGGGGTGAAGCAAGTGGCGGTGTGGGTGGAGGTGGTAAATGCGGAATTCGTTGCCTTATCAAACTGATAGTTCTTCTCAGAGAAACCTTCGCGAGATCATCCTCGCTCTTCCTCGAGGGTGAAATTAAGGGACCGTTTTCTAATACTCCCCTACTTCTGCTTTTGTAGATCTTTCCGCTTTGTTTAGTCCCAAACATTAATTTATTCACATACTCTGTTTTTCACATAATAGCATCTTAATCCAAGTGTTCAAAGATTTAACGTACTTACCTCGCGGTCTCTTGAGAAAACACCGCTCTACCTCACTATAGCTAATGGTCGTGTCTACCATGAACTCAGTGATAAATCCTCCTATTATTTGGTTGAGGCAGTGATCCACAGCTCGCACTATCTTATCTTCTGAGGCTTCTAGTTTGTGCACTAGTTCTGGAGTCCACACTATTGGTTTGTTGAGCCTATACCTTCCCTGGCTGTCCGCTAACCTTGTGATCCACTCATACAGCTTAGATGGAAAATATGCAAAGAAAATTTCGTGGATTTCAGTGTACAAGTAGCGATCCAACCACTGCTCCTTAGATACTCGCAGATTTCTATTTTCCTACATCGCGAACGTGAATCCTCTTGTCCAAGCACTCTTCAATTTCTTTCTTTGTAGAGTTTCAGTGGCACAACATCAGACACCTTTATGCAGATCCTAGTCCTGACAACAGAACCATTTGTTGGCTTAGTGGGGCTTGACTCAGGTTCAGAGGTGATTTAGCCAAGCAAATCCTGGGACTACTGGCCCTTTCGGAAACAATATGTGGAGCGCTGACTGAGATCTCACTCGAAGTAGTATGAGAAGGTGTTAGAACTAGGTTTCGACACCGTAGGGATGTATGATGGGCTTCTAGAGGTCCGTGGTCTAACCTAGCGCTACGTGCACTTGTGATGCCTTTGCGACTTGCGGTGCAGCTTCTGCGCATCCCTACTCGGGGCACGACCCGTATAATACCCAAGGTCCTTGTTAGTTAACTGATTACTTAACTTTTTTGTGTAAGATTTATGGTTATTACATCTTATTCATCAATCATAACTGTGCATGCAATACACAAAAGCATACAACCATAAAGAAGATAATGCACAGCAAATACACATGAATATGAATCAACTTCTCTTTTATTAATCTTCAATATTTCTTACAAACTCGACAATGCCTTGCGCACTTAGCTGCAAGAGTCCACGCACTTAGCTGTGGACTCTACTAGGCCTCTGCGCACTCATCTACAGAGCCTCTTCCTACTACTACAACCCAAGACACTTAGAACTCTATTCTAAGCTTGAATCATTCCTTCACTATTCATCTATTCATCATTCCTTAACTTCCTTTACAACTTAGAGCCTCACTCTATTTATACAATCCCATGGTTCGTGGACCATGGGTAGGCCGACTTTACATTATTTTACAATAAAATGTTTAGGGCGGACAACCCTATGACTCAATTGTACCCTTCGTGCTCCGCGCCTACAATTCATGGAGTTTTACAGCATCTTTGACCAAAACTTGGGCTTTGAGCCCCAAAAACATGTTGTGGGGGGATTCCATGCCCAACAGTAATCAATGATAAAATTTGGTTACAAAGGCTCAAGGTGGCACAGGAAGGGTTAGGCAGGTTTTAGTGAAAAACGAGCGAAAATAATGAAAACGAGGGTCTCCAATGTTTTAATGGGTAAAGTTTAGAATTGGTGCGAAATTTCATAATGAATAGTGGATGGTTTCAACCTACGTGGGGAGGCAATATTAAGGTTCATCACACTACTTTTGGTAGTCAGGTGGCTTTTCCATGAGAGCATGCGAGTTAACCCAAAGTTTCCATGTGAGAGAATTACATCACCATGACATCATCAAGACATGGCATAGGAAGAGCAAATTTGATTAACAGATGACATGGACATATATGAAAAGTGGTATTAGAGATAAGTCATGAATTAGATACACACCCGACGCATGCTAGGGGGGAGATTGTTGGACATTGGATAAATCAACAATCCCAATGTGTTCGATGACATGGAATAACCGCCTCTCATGAATCCTTACTTCTAGTGATGTGAGCAATGACTAACACCTCTGAGTTATGGTCTCATAACACTTGTGATTGCCAACATGAATGACCTTGTGTGAAGTGGGTTATGAAAGATACAAATATTTCCAAATATGGATAGGATAGTGATCACTATAATGCCTAAATAAGGATGACCTTTATCAATAATAAAGTATTATGAATTAACTAATCAAGTGAAATTGATGTAGGAGCATGAGGCTTGAAGATAAAAGACTTCGAATTTTATTCCAAAAATACAAAAAGAGTTTACAAGAAAAGGAGTGGGATCCTTTATCTGTCACTTTACAAAGCTTTCTAGATAGGATTTGAGCTAGAATTCAGGTATTTTAATTATATTGTAATTAATTCAAGTATTTAGGCTTAGTTGAGATTCTTGAGGAGAATATCATGTTGATTAGATATTACCTAGGATTAGGCAGATTCGATCCATTGACTTAAGATTTGATTGTTGTATGTATAGGAATTTATGTAAGTTTTGAATTAGTAGAATGGGATTTTGGCTGAGGAGGATTGGAATGTAAAATTTGGAATCTCTTTGTATCTCTGTAAATACTGTGCATGAATGGTCAAATCTCGGAGGTTTTAATTTCCTTCGAAATATTGCTGAGTTTCGTTGATTTCTAGTTTGAGCCCTTTAGAATTAGATTTTGTATAATCTTGTGTTGTTGCATCTAAATCTTCACTCACTATGCATTGAAATAACTTGGAAGTATTTCGAAATCACAGAGTTAGTTAGGGATATCCTAAATTTGACAGATAAGAAATAAACTTGGCAGAAATGCCCAGTTCATAACCTTATCACATCCAGAATTTAAATTAAATCATGTGCATCATCTCACGTGATCACTGTCAGGTCTGACCCTTTCAAGCAGACGATCACCATTAATTGAGCTATTAACTCAGTTTTATAAATTATCACGTCCAATTTTGGAACTAACGTCTGCGCTTCTAGGCATGCGATGATAATTAGATCTGTTGGATCTGTTCTATTGGACGATTCTAATCTTCTTCTAGGTTTCTCGCGAATTTGTTAGGTTTCCTCATTTCGCCAAACTTAGCATTTCCGCCAAGTTTATTTCTTATATGTCAGATTCAGGATATTTCTAACTAACTTTGTGATTTTGAAATACATCCAAGTTATTTCAATGCACATTGAGTGAAGATTTAAACCTTATCATGTCCAAAATTTAAATTAAATCACATGCATCTTCCAACGCAATCACCATCAGAACTGACCCCTTCAAGCAGAAGGTCATGATTAACTGAGCTATTAACATAGTTTTATAAATTATCATGTCTAATTTTGGAATTAACGTCTACACTCGCTAGAACGAGATGACCATTAGATCTGTTCGATCTATCTGATCGGACGATTCTGATCTTCTTCTTAGTTTCTCGCGGATTTGTCAGGTTTCGATCCTCGGACCTGTGGGTTATGGGCCCACCACGCTTCCGTTGCACCTCTCTGATAAGCCTCTTCTACTATTTTAGGAAACAACACACTTATCTCATCTTGGATCTCCATTCTGAGACCATTTATATATCCTGCAACCTTCTCGTCTCTATCTTGAATTTGTCCAGCTATTATGCTCAATTTGTAAAATTCCTCTGTGTATTTTTTCACTGTCAAAGACCTCTGTCTAAGATTCTGCATATGTCTAAATAATGAAAGTTGATAATCACTTAGCAGAAACTTACTCCTCAACTTTGGCACCATCCTGTTCCAATTTTTAATCGGTTGCTTACCAAGTCTCCTTCTTTCTGCTTGCACTCCATCCCAGCAAAGTGATGCATGTCTTTTCAATTTTGTGATAACAAATTTCACTCTCTTTCCTTCTTCCATTTCTTCATAATCAATGAATCTATCCATATCATTAATCCAGTTTATCAACTCTTCAGGGTTTAAACCTCCTGTATAAATTGAAACCTCAAGTCTGGGTTTAGATGTGGATCCCAACATTGATTTAAAGAATCTCATTTAAGGGGTAACTTCTACAGGTTCCTCTTCTTCTATAGCTTCCACTTCAGGCTCACTGACATCTCCAACACTTCCATATCTTTGATTTCCCATCTCCACTGCTTCAAATCTAGCTTGCATTTGTTGCATAGCTTCCAACTCTTGAGCATTTGCAACTGTTCTTCCTCTTCTTTGATGACCACCATGGCCTCTTCCAATTCTAAAAGCCATGTTGGATTTATTTTTTTGACCTTTGAGATCTTGTCAGTGTCAATGGTGGACTAGTTGCAGGTGTTAAGGATAATTGTTCAAAACTAGAAACCACCACTTCTAGTTCAAGTGGAAATTCTTCTCGGGTTTTCTTTGGAGTATCAGTCATCAACCTCCAAATTTAGTTATTTTGCTACAATAGCAGACTTATTTAATTTACCTAGTATATGGAAAATCCTCAAATTTTCCACTAAACCAAAAGAAAATAAAATCCCAGTTCATAACCTTATCGCGTCCGAAATTTAAATTAAATCACGTACATCTTTCGACACCATCACCGTTAGATCTGACCCCTTCAAGAAGACGGTCACGATTAACTAAGCTATTAACTCAGTTTTGTAAATTATCGCATTCAATTTTGGAATTAATTTCCGCGTTGTTGGCACGCGATGACCATTAGATTTGCTCGATCTATCCGATCAGACAATTCTGATCTTCTTCTAGGCTTCTTGCAAATTTGTCAGGTTTCCTCATTCCACCATACTTAGCACTTCCACCAACTTTATTTCTTATCTATTAGATTTAGGATATCACTAACTAACTCTGCGATTTCGAAATACATCCAAGTTATTTCAATGCACAGTGAGCGAAGATTTAGATGTGACAACACAAGATTATACAAAATATAATTCTAAAGGGGTCAAACTGGAAATAAACAAAACTCAAAAATATTTCGAAGGAAATTAAAACCTCTGGGATTTGACAATTCATGCATAGTATTCACGGAGATACAAAGAGATTCCAAATTTTACATTCCAATCCTCCTCAACAAAAATCCCATTCTACTAATTCAAAACATACATAAATACCTGTACATACAACAATCAGATACTAAATCAATGGAACGAATGTGCCTAATCCTAGATAATATCTAATTTGCATGATATTCTCCTCGATAATATCAACTAAGAATAGATACTTGAAATAATTACAAGATAATTCAAATCCCTGAATTCTAGCTCAAATCCTATCTAGAAAGCTTTGTAAAGTGACAACTAAAGGATCCCACTCCTTTGTTTGTAATTTATTTTTGTATTTTCGGAATAAAATTTGAATCCTTTTGTCTTCAAGCCTCATGGTCCTGCATCAGACTCTTGAGGACAAAATTCTTCATGGGCTCCTATCCATGAGCTCTTCTATAGTACTGCCCAACTTTTGTAGCATGGCATGTGCCATACAGGTAGCATCAACAGATGGTTGATCCTTCCACTTGATCAAATACTAAAAATACTTCTATCCTCTTGTCTTTTTAAATAATCTCTTACCTAAAATATTTTCTAGCTGCAATGCCTTCTTGATAGGTAACTGTTTTACCCAATCAACCTCTTGTTCTTCTTTATCTTTTGTTGTATCATCTGCATTTCTATTTTCATACATGTACAAATCATCAACATAAAAAATTGGAGATAATCCAATGTGAGGGGGTAATTCAATTTCATATGAATTTGCAGAAAATTTCCTTAAGGCTATGCATGGTCCAATTTTATTAAATTTTAACTTGTTATACTCCCTTTTTGGAAATATTTCCTTCCTCAGGTGTGCTAAAACCAAATCTCCAACCTCAAAATTAACTTCTCTCTTCTTCAAATCTGCACTGTTCTTGTACTTTATGTTTCTATCCTATAACTGTTGTTTTACCTGTTCATGTATCACTTGAATCTCTAAAGCAAAATCTTCTCCTTTAGCACTTCTCATTTCAGCATTTCTCAAGTCTCTTAATTCAAACACTCCTCTTGGGTGCATTCCATAAAATATATGGAATGGACTCTTCCCTATACTCCTGTTAGGAGAATCGCTATAAGCATATTTAGCCTGTGCCAAAATTTGATCCCATTGTTTTGGATGTTGTAGTTATTACCTTGGGTTTGCAAATCAATACAAAATTTACCTCATTCTCTTCAATCTGCTGCAAGTAATCTTTTCCAGTCAACAATAGAGTCATTGGATAATATTTTCTTGATACATCCTCTTCTTCCATAGACAACAACATATGATTAATACCATCTTTACCAAATTTGTATGTGTTCTTTTTCTCATCATGCATAGCTCCTCTGTCATACTCCCAAGTTCTTCCCAACAATATTTGACACACATCCATAGGCATTACATCACACTAAATTTTGTCTTTGTAGTTGCCCAACTACAACTCCACTTCACACTGTTCATTCACTAACAACTGATGTCCTTTTTTATGCCATGACACGTTATAAGGTGTTGGATGTTTCTTTATCCTTAATTCCAACATTTCCACCACTTCTGTAGAGACCAAATTTTTGGTGCTACCACTATCGATTACCATTTGACAACATTTTCCTTGAACCTTGTACACGGTCCTGAACAAAGTCTTTCTCTGTACTGGTTCAACAACTTCATTTGCTGGATTTAACAAAACTTTGTTAACTACCAAAGATTCCCCTTTCTGTGGTACATTTTCTTCTTCTAGCACCTTTGTTGCTTCCTCTTTAGTCTGAGCAACAATTACATTTCTATGATTTGTCCCTGTGTTTTCTGCACACTCATAGGCTCTATGTCCTAGCTTGTTACATCTTCAACATCTAATTTCTCTTCCTTTGCTCTACCTCCTCTTCCTCAGTAAGAACTCCTTCTGCCACTTGCATCACCTTCTATGGGTATGCTGATTCGAGCTGTTGCTAGCTCCATCTCTAAGTGCTGTAAATCTTCCTCTACCACCTTGACTTCCTCTACCTCGGAAAGTACCTGTACTTCTGGCAGATTGCTTCCTCATGATTTTTCTTCATCCCTCAATACTATTTGTTAAGCCTCTTATACTTTTTTAGGAGACAACACACTTATCTCATCTTGGATATCCATTCTGAGACCATTTATATATCTTGCAACCTTCTCGTCTGTATCTTGAATTTGTCCAGCTCTTATGCTTACTTTGTAAAATTCCTCTGTGTATTCTTTCACTGTTTAAGATTTTACATTTGTCGAAATAATGAAAGGTGATAATCACTTGACAAAAACATACCTCTCAACTTTTCCACCATCCTCTTCCAATTTTTAATTGGTTGCTTGCCAAGTCTCCTTCTTTCTGCCTGCACTCCATCCCACCAAAGTGTTGCATGTCCTTTCAATTTTGTGACAACAGATTTCATTCTCTTTCTCTCTTCAATTTCTTCATAATCAAAGAATTTATCCATGTCATTAATCTAGTCTATCAACTCCTCAAGTTTTAAACCTCCTATATAAACTGAAACCTCAAGTCTGAGTTTAGATGTGGATCCCAACATTGATTTAAAGAATCAAATTTCAGGAGCAACTTTTGTAGATTCCTCTTCTTTTGTAGCTTCAAATTCAAGATCATTGACATCTCCAACACCTACATCTCTTTGATTTCCCATCTACACTGCTTCTAATCTAGGTTGCATCTGTTGCATAGCTTCCAACACTTCAGCATTTGCAACTGGTCTTCCTCTTCTTTGACCACCACCACATCCTCTTCCAATTCTGAAGGGCATGTTGGATTTCTTTTTCTGATCTTCGAGATCCTTCTCAGTGTCAATAAGCTTCTCTGACAAATGCATATGAAATTGAATTACCACATGACATTGGAATACCTCCAATTTTGAATGTTGCTAATTTGTACAGGTATGAAAATAGAAATTCAGATGATACTACAGAAGATAAAGAAGAACAAGAGGCTGATTGGGTAAAACAGTTACCTACAACGAAGGCATTGCAGCCATAAAAGATTTTAGATAAGAGATTGTCTAAAAAGACAAGAAGACAGGAGTGTTTTGAGTATTTGATCAAGTGGGAGGATCAACCAATTATTGATGCTACCTGGATGACAAATGCCATTCTACAAAAGTTGGGTAGTTCTATAGAAGAGCTCATGGACAGGAGCCCATGAAGAATTTTGTCCTCAGGAGTCTGATGTAAGAGCATGAGGCTTGAAGACAAAATACTTCAAATTTTATTCCAAAAATACAAAAAAGGTTTACAAGCAAAGGAGTGGGATCCTTTAGCTGTCACTTCACAAAGCTTTCTAGATAGGATTTGAGCTAGAATTCAGGGATTTGAATTATCTTGCAATTAATTCAAGTATTTAGGTTTAGTTGAGATTCTTGAGGAGAATATCATGTAGATTAGATATTATCTAGGATTAGGTGGATTCGATCCATGATTTAGGATCTGATTGTTGTATGTATAGGTATTTATGTAAGTTTTGAATTAGTAGAATGGGATTTTGGCTGAGGAGGATTGGAATGTAAAATTTGCTAACTCTCTATATCTTCATGAATACTATGCATGAATGGTCAAATCCTGAACGTTTTAATTTCCCTCAAAATATTTCCGAGTTTTGTTGATTTCTAGTTTGAGCCCTTTAGAATTAGATTTTGTATAATCTTGTGTCATCGCATCTAAATCTTCACTAACTGTGCATTGAAATAACTTGGATGTATTTTGAAATCATAGAGTTAGTTAGTGATATCCCGAATCTGACAGATAAGAAATAAACTTGGCAGAAATTCTAAGTCTGGTGGAATGAGGAAACCTAACAAATTCACAAGAAACCCAGAAGAAGATCAGAATCGTCTGATCCAACATATCGAATAGATCTAATGACAATCAAGTGCCAAGAAGCACAAATGTTAATTCCAAAATTGAACGCAAAAATTTATAAAACTGAGTTAATAGCTCAATTAATCGTGACCATCTACTTGAAGGGGTCAGATCTGACAGTGATCCTGTCGAAAGATGCATGTGACTTAATTTAAATTCCAGACGCGATAAGGTTATGAACTAGGGTTTTAGTTTTGGTTCCATGGTAAATTTGAGGATTTTTCATATACCATGTAAATTAAATAAGTCTGCTATTTTAGCAGAATAGCTAAATTTGAAGGTTGATGACTTATACTCCAAAGAAAACCCGAGAAGAAGTTCCACCTGAACTGGGAGAAGTGGTTTCTAGTTTTGAACAATTATCCTTAACACCTGCAACCAGCCCACCATTAGTGGTATTAGAGCAACTTATTGATGCTAAGTAGGATATCAAAGATCAACTAATAATAATAATAATAATAATAATAATAATAATAAATAAATAAATAAATAAATAAAAATTAAATTAAAAATAAAAATAAAAATAAAAAAAACAAAAATAAAAATAAATAAATAAATAAATAAATAATAATAATAATAATAATTAATAAATAAATAAATAAATAAAATAAAATAAAATCCAACATGGCTTTCAAAATTGGAAGAGGACATGGTGGTGGTCAAAGAAGAGGAAGAGCAATTGCAAATGTTGAAGTGTTGGAAGCTATGCAACAAAAGCAAACTAGATTAGAAGCAGTGGAAGTGGGAAATCAAAGAGATGTAGGTGTTGGAGATGTCAGTGAGCTTGAGGTTGAAGTTGTAAAAGAAGAGGAACCTACAGAAGTTACTCCTGAAATGAGATTCTTTAAATCAATGTTAGGATCCACATCTAAACCCAGACTTGAGGTTTCAGTGTATAGAGAAGGTTTAAACCCTAAGGAGTTGATAGACTGGATTAATGACATGGATAAATTCTTTGATTATGAAGAAATAGAAGAAGGAAAGAAAGTGAAATTTGATGTCACAAAATTGAAAGGACATGCAACACTTTGGTGGGATGGAGTGTAGGTAGAAAAAAAGAGACTTGGTAAGCATCCAATTAAAAATTGGAACAGGATGGTGGAAAAGTTGAGAGGTAAGTTTTTTCCAAGTGATTATCAACTTTCATTATTTAGACATATGCAAAATCTTAGACAGAGGTCTTTGACTATGAAAGAATACACAGGGGAATTTTACAAAGTGACCATAAGAGCTGGACAAATTCAAGATATAGACAAGGAGGTTGCAAGATATATAAATGGTCTCAGAATGGAGATCCAAGAAGAGATAAGTGTGTTGTCTCCTAAAATATTAGAAGAGGCTTATCAGATGGTATTGGAGGCTAAAGAAGAACTCATGAGGAAGCAATCTACGAGAAGTAGAGGTACTTTTTGAGGAAGAGGAAGTCAAGGTGGTCGAGGAAGATTTACAACACTTAGAGATGGAGGTAGTAGCAACTCAAATCAACATACACCCACAGAAGGCGATGCAAGTGAAATAAGGATTTTTTCCAAAGGAAGAGGAAGAGAAATCAAATTTTATAGATGTAACAAGTTGGGACACAGAGCCTATGAGTGCCTAGAAAATGCAGGGACAAATTAGAGAAATGCAATTGTTGCTTAGATTGAAGAGGAAGTAGATAAGGTTCTAGAAGAAGAAAATGTACCAGAGAAAGGGGAATCTTTTGGTAGTTAACAAAGTTTTGTTAAATCTAGTAAAGGAAGTTGTTGAACCAGTGCAGAGAAAGACTTTGTTTAGGATTGTGTGCAAGGTTGAAGGAAAATGCTGTCAAATGGTAATTGATAGTGGTAGCACCGATAATTTGGTCTCTACAAAAGTGGTGGAAAAGTTGAAATTAAAGACAAAGAAACATCCAACACCTTACAAGGTGTCATGGCTTCAAAAAGGACTTCAGTTGTTAGTGAATGAATAATGTGAATTGGAGTTGCAGTTAGGTAGCTACAAAGACAACATTTTGTGTGATGTAATGCCTATGGATGTGTGTCACATATTGCTAGGAAGACCTTGGAAGTATAACAAAGGAGCTATGCATGATGGGAAAAGGAAGACATACAAATTTGGTAAAACTAATATTAATCATACATTGTTGGCTATGGAAGAAGAGGATGTATCAAGAAAATCTGATCCAAGGACTCTATTGCTAAGTGGAAAAGAATACTTGCAACAGATTGTAGAGAATGAGGTAAATTTTGCATTAATTTTCAAACCCAAGGGAATGACTACTTCTACTAAATTTTTTTATTTTCCAATTGAAATTCAAGAGATGCTGGAGAATTATTGTGATATCATTGTAGATGATTTGCCTAATGAGTTACCACCCATTAGAAAAATTAGTCATCATATAGATTTGATTCTAGGGGCAAATCCGCCAAATAAAGCAGCTTACAGGATGACTCCCACAGAAAATGAAGAAATAAGAAAACAGGTTCAAGAATTTTTAGATAAAGGATTCATTAGAGAGAGTTTGAGTCCTTGTGTAGTGCCAACAGTGTTGAGTCCAAAGAAAGATGGAGGTTGGAGAATGTGCATTGATTCAAGAGAAATCAACAAAACAAAAATCAGGTAAAGATTTCCTTTACCTATAATTGAAGATTTGATGGATTGTTTAAGTGGAGCAAGATATTTTACAAAGTTGGATTTACAAAGTGGGTATCATCAAATAAGGATTATAGAAGGAGATGAATAGAAAACTGCTTTTAAAACAAATGAAGGGATGTATGAATTGATGGTAATGCCTTTTGGGTTATCAAATGCTCCTAGTACATTTATGAGGCTTATCAATGAAGAGCTAAAAGAATTTATTGGTAAATTTGTAATAGTATATCTGGATGATATATTAGTTTACAAGAGATCTAAAGAGGAGCATATGAGACATCTGAATTATGTCTTACACAAGCTGCAACAAGAAAAGTTACTACTAAATTTCAAGAAATGTTCATTCATGAAGGAAGAGTTGGTATATTTGGGTTTTGTTGTTTCTGCTGATGGATTAAAGCTGGATCCAAAGAAGATAAAGGCAATCATAGATTGGCCTTCACCGAAAAGTGTTTTTGAGGTAAGAAGTTTTCATGGTCTTGCTAGTTTTTATAGAAAATTCATAAGGAATTTAGTAATATCAATGCTTCTATTATTGGCACTATAAAAAAGGATAAACATCCATTTAAATGGATTGTTGATGTAGAAAAGAACTTCCAGCTGTTGAAAAGAAAGATAATTGAAAAACCTATTTTAATTTTTCTTGATTTTAATAAACCTTTTCAAGTGAAATGTGATGCTAGTGGAGAAGCTATTACCACTATTTTAAGTCAGGAGGATGTTCCTGTAGCTTATTTTGGTGAAAAACTAAATGTATGGAAGAAGAAATATTCTTCTTATGATAAGGAATTTTATGCATTGTGCAATCATTGAAAAGTGGAGATATTACTTGATGTCTAAGGAGTTTATACTTTATTCAGACAATCATGCATTGCAGTGCATTATGAAACAACCAAAGCTTAGTCAGAAACATGCAAAATGGGTAGAATATCTCCAAAGTTTTAATATTGTATTGAAGCATATAAATGGCCAATAAAACAAGGTAGTAGATGCCTTAAGTAGAAAAAGCATTTTAGTTCAAGAAATTCAAATTCAAATGTCGGGTTTTATTTTCTTAAAGAATTATATGTTTTAAAGAAGCATTTGAAGCTTGTAAAAATCTTGTTTTGTTAGACAGAAGTAAGTGGCTGGATTTTTTTCTTGCAAGAAGGATTGTTGTTTAAAAGAAATCAGTTATGCGTACCAAATTGCTCTATGTGAGAAAATTTAATCAAGGAGAAACATAGTGGTGGACTTGGAGGACATTTTGGTGCAGACTAAAATTATGAACAGTTGAATCAGTTTTATTTGTGGCTGAAGATGAGATCTGAAGTGGAGAAGTATGTAAAAAATTGTAAAGTCTGTCAGTATGCAAAGGGACAGAGCCAAAACACAGGTTTGTATGTTCCATTACCTATTCCAAATAGACCTTGGGATATGGTAAGTATGGACTTTGTTTTGGGTTTACCAAAAATTCAAAGAGGAAATGATTCAATTTATGTTGTGGTTGATAGATTTTCTAAAATGGCACATTTTATTCCATGTTATAAAACCAATGATGTACTCACATTGCTAATCTATTTCTTAAGGAGATTGTAAGGTTGCATGGGTTACCTAAGAGCATTGTTTCAGACAAAGACACCAGATTTGTTGGTCATTTCTGGAGGACCTTGTGGAAGAAACGTAGTACTAAACTGAGTTTCTGTTCATCTTATCATTCTCAGACTGATGGACAGATTGAAGTTGTAAATAGAAGCTTGGGTAATCTTCTGAGGAGTCTTGTAGGTAAACATCCAAAGCAATGGGATCAAATTTTGGCACAACCTACATATGCTTATAACGATTCTCCTAACAGGAGTATAGGGCAAAGTCCATTCCATATAGTTTATGGAATGCACCCAAGAGGAGTGTCTGAATTAAGAGACTTGGGAAAAGCTGAAATGAGGAGTGTTGAAGGAGAAGATTTTGCTTTAGAGATTCAAGCAATACATGAACATGTAAAACAATAGTTACAGGACAACAACATAAAGTACAAGAGTAGAGCAGATTTGAAGAAGAGAGAAGTTAATTTTGAGGT
Organism: Pinus taeda; assembly: GCA_000404065.3. NCBI lineage: Eukaryota > Viridiplantae > Streptophyta > Pinopsida > Pinales > Pinaceae > Pinus > Pinus taeda. The sequence goes on from APFE030645359.1 coordinate 216,034, forward strand.
TGGAGATTTGGTTTTAGCACACCTGATGAAGGAAATATTTCCAAAAAGGGAGTATAACAAGTTAAAATTTAAGAAAATTGGACCATGTAGAGTCTTGAGGAATTTTTTTGCAAATGCATATGAAATTGAATTACCCCCTCACATCGGAATATCTCCAATTTTCAATGTTGCTGATTTGTATAGGTATGAAAATAGAAATGCAGATGATACAACAAAAGATAAATAAGAACAAGAGGTTGATTGTATAAAACAGTTACCTACAATGAATGAATTATAGACAAAAAATATTTTAGATAAGAGATTGTTTAAGAAGACAGGAGGGCAAGAGTATTTTCAGCATTTGATCAAGTGGAAGGATCAACCAATTGCTTATGCTACCTGGAGGATAGATGCCAAGCTACATAAGTTGGGTAGTTAGGTAGAAGAGCTCATGGACACGAGTCCATGAAGAATTTTGTCCTCAGGAGTCTGATGCAGGAACATGAGGCTTGAAGACAAAAGACTTCGAATTTTATTCCAAAAATACGAAAAAAGTTTACAAGCAAAGGAGTGGGATCCTTTAGCTGTCACTTTACAAAGCTTTCTAGATAGTATTTGAGCTAGAATTCAGGGATTTGAATTATCTTGTAATTAATTCAAGTATTTAGGCCTAGTTGAGATTCTTGAGGAGAATATCATGCAGATTAGATATTATCTAGGATTAGGCAGATTCGATCCATTGATTTAGGATTTGGTTGTTGTATGTAGAGGTATTTATGTAATTTTTGAATAATTAGGATGATATTTTGGCTAAGGAGGATTGGAATGTAAAATTTGGAATCTCACTGTATCTCCATAAATACTGTGCATGAATGGTAAAATCCTAGAGGTTTTAATTTCCTTCGAAATATTTCTGAGTTTTGTTTATTTCTAGTTTGAGCCCTTTACAATTAGATTTTGTGTAATCTTGTGTTGTTGCATCTAAATCTTCACTCAATGTGCATTGAAATAACTTGGATTTATTTCGAAGTCACAAAGTTAGTTAGAGATATCCTAAATCTGACAGATAAGAAATAAAATTTGTGGAAGTGCTAAGTCTGGCGGAACGAGGAAACTTGAAAAATTCGCAAGAAACCTAGAAGAAGATCAGAATCATCCGTTTGGACAGATCCAACAGATCTAATGGTCACCACGTGCCAAAAAGTGTAGATGTTAATTCCGAAATCGAGCATGATAATTTATAAAACTAAGTTCATAGCTTAGTTAATCATGACCGTCTGCTTGAAGGGGCCAGATCTGACGGTGATCATGTCGGAAGATGCACATGATTTAATTTAAATTCTAGACGCGATAAGGTTATGAACTGGGGTTTTATTTTCTTTTGGTTCCGTGATAAATTTGAGGATTTGTGAATACTAGGTAAATTAAATAAGTCTTCTATTTTAGTAGAATAACTAAATTTGGAGGTTGATGACTGATACTCCATAGAAAACCCAAGAAGGAGTTCCACCCAAACTAGAAGAAGTGGTTTCTAATTTTGAACGATTATCCTTAACACTTGCAACTAGCCCACCAGAAATGATCATGGTAATGATAAAGGTAATTTAATAAAGTACATGCAGTAGAGTGACATGACGAGGTAATTATCCCATGAGTGCCTATATGATGGGAACAAAGTATATTTGTCTAAAATAATAACAAATTTGCAATAAAAAAAATGTAGAACATCTTAGCATAGAGGCAATACTCTCTTAGCTACTCAAAGGCTAATAGTAACGAAGCAAGGCACCCATTTTGAATAAAAAACAAAGTGTAAGATTTAGAATTAGAGCACTTAACCAAAGCTCAAATGACTCTGTTAAGACGTGTGCATAAGGGATAGCGTTGAAGTGCTAGAGAAACTGGGAAAATATAATAAAGCCCTAATGAAATTTATGTATTAATAAGGAAGCAACTTATCTCAAGTGGAAATCTCCCTTAATGGCTAAGGATAATTACTAAGGTCCATATTAGACATATACAATATTAAAGTATCATGATGGGAAGTTGTGAACTAGAAAGATCATAATTGGTTAGGGATGACAAATGATATATTGAAAAGAGGTATAAAGGTTTTAAATATTCAAGGATAAAAATGGTCTACTTTTCAGCAAAGAGAGAAGACCATGTAATCAATTGATAGAATGGGAAAAAGTCTAAAGGTTTAGATATTCAATGTGAGCAATTGTCTATTGGTAAATAAAATAGACCATGCGATGAATGGAGTCCTAAAAATTAAAGAGTATACAATTATCATAAACAATAATAAAATAATATATGTATGATTGGAGGTGCATTCTCAATATGAGTGATAATACTTCTAAGTTTAAAAGGTCCTAATTATTTGTGATAGATCAATCCTTAAGGCTTAACCATTGCTTTATGGAATTGGATTGGTAAATAAAATAGACCATGTAATGAATGGAGTCCTAAAAATTAATGAGTACACAATTATCCTAAATAGTAATAAGATAATATATGTATGATTGGCGGTGCATTCTCAATATGAGTGATAATAGTTCTAAGTATAAGAAGTTATGACCATTACTTTATGGAATTGGATTAAGGATGATGGAAAATATAAATACTATTTATAATATATTATATTATATCAAACTGAGAAATAAATATGATATTGATAATTTATTGGTATGTTAGTAACTCCAGTAATATGTTAATATTGAATTTTACCAAACCCAACTATATGGTAACCGAAGAATACGTATATATTTTTTAGCTCTAATGATGAGGCTTTAATGGAAGTTAACAATATATTCAGATAAACAAAAATATATGAACATTAACATATTAATAAGGGATTGTTCCATCCAATACATTTTGAACCTTCTTATTGAGCAAAGGGAAAACGATAACGAAAAGAAAATTGGTATATAGATGATCACACGATACTCGTAGTTTTCATAATCCAATATAAAGTGAGTTTTGGGATAACAAACTTAACCGAGTAGATGTATTAGAGCGATGTTTCGATAGTATACTTCAACTATAAGAGATAAGTCAAGCGAGTAACAGATAAATATATTGATGAATCATGCTTGGAATTATTATCATTTCATGATTTTATGTTATGTGTTTATTTTGACGCTTAATTTAGTTTTAATTCAGTTTTTTTATGTTGAGATAATTTTATGTATTAAGAAAAATATATTCGAATTTTATTTATTATTATTTTTAGATTAGTAAACTATTATTGATATTAATATTATTTAGAATTACTATAATTATATTAATTAAATAGATGATAAATTGCGATAGACATCATTTTATAGTAGGGTATCGGAGATTCTTTGTTCATTGTACAATCTCATATTACTAAGATTAAAAATCATAAAAATTAACTAAATTAATGTGTTTATTTTAAATTATTATTGTTAATAATTATAAGAAGGCCAACAAGAGTAGTTCAATTGATGATTTGCTTGATATTAAGTATTATGTAAATCATGATATGCAAGGTTCAAATTCATCATTTGTCATGCTGACAAAAAATAATATATAGAGAGAAAGAGTAGTTCAATTGATGATTTGCTTGATATTAAGTATTATGTAAATCATGATATGCAAGGTTCAAATTCATCATTTGTCATGCTAACAAAAAATAATATATATAGAGAGAAAGAAAGAATTTGTAACATATGGTGCGGAGAGTAACACCCATCCCACTATCCAAGAGATGTTGTAAAGCAATGTTCTGTCGTATTATATAAACATAAATAATAAAATAATAAAAATATGGTTAATAAGACTGGCCTAAATCGGATGCAGCAAGAGCTAAAATAGATCAAATCTCTTTTACACTAAAAAAAATTACACCTCGAAAGATTTACTATCTCGAAATCTAATAAATCTAGACTTATATCTATATCTATATCTATATATCTATATCTATATCTATATATATTATATATATATAATTATAATTTTCATGATAAATTTTTTTATCGATAAAAATTCTATAAATATATTCATAAATTCTTAATCAAATATTATATTTATTTAAACATTTTAGGAAACGGATAGGTTAGTAATCTCATCTTCATGTAATAATGTTGTGAATTTTCTAATTAATTGATAAACTTTATTCAAATAGTTATTTACATAAACATTAATATTTTAGATAACCATAAACATTTATATTCTTAACAGATAACCATTTATAACGGGAGATGGAACCATTGAACTGAAACCAATCCTCAAAAAGCAACACCAATTTCATAATTCGTAGCCACATACACTCTTTGGAATGAGCGTAGGCTGGAGCCTTAATCATATTCTCACAAGGAGATAATGGAATTATTATCTTAGAAAAGAATGATTTGGAAATATAGTTTAATAGCGTGAGGGAAGCGACATGACAAGAGATCAACTGAGAAGATTAAAAAAGTCGGATTTAGACGGGAAGCTTTTTACGACTTGGAATTAAATAAAAAAATTGAAGTTATTTACTGGGATAGTTGTGTATAGAACTTTTCACACTTTTGTTTCTATGAAAGGAGGATTTAATTTCACTTTAAGATTTTTGAATACATTTGAAGAGATTTCAATGGGGTGAATAACGTTGAAAAGGCACTTGGAACTCATTTTCTAAAACGAACGGGTGGGCAACTGTCCACGTAACTTGTTTCAAAGGGGAAGACTACCCAACACCCACTAACTTTGGGTAGGGGAAAGGTTTGACTATCATGGCTAAGATGTAAACCAGTTATAAAGTTATTAATAGGAGATAGGGTAAGGCTTCTAGGGAAGGATCAACAAATGGATTTGTGAAGATTTATTAGAGAAATTAGAACACTGAACTCATTGCATAGAAAAATTGGGAAAGGGAGAAATAAGAGCTTTAATTAAGGATGTTGGTTGTTAGGTTATATTTGGTGTTTTTTTAATAGAGTTTTATTAAAGGGCCTAGGCACATTTTATTTTGATAACAATCCTATGTAATACAAGAATTATATTAATATATATACTATATAAATTATATATAAATATTTTTTATTTAAGAAAAAATTATTAAATTTTTCTTTCCTTGGAAAAAAAATAAAAAATATCACAAAACGAAAATGCTATGCAACTTTATAAAGGCTCTTAACTATATGAAGCAAGTTCTGAATAGCAAAGATGAGCACTCTTCTATTGAATAGTACCCAAGGTAAACGAAGCACATACGAACTAACCGAATGATACACAAAACAAACAAGTTTAAGGTCACTCTCTTGCATGATATTATGTTTTTTTTACTAAAAAATTTCAATTAGTCATAATCAACATAAAGAATTTTTAGATGTAGAAATTTGGAATATTTTAAGGAATATTAAAATATAATTTATTTATTTTGGAATGTTTAAAAATCTAATGGATAAAAACAATGTAAACTGTTTCACAGATTCACAAAATAATCAGATACAAAATAACCTAATGTTGCAAACTGTAAAGAACGATATGCTCCACTTTTTTGTTCAGTGTACTGTCAAAGAAAAAAGATGTTATGGTTTCCACCGTTTTTTTGTGATCATCCATTTTAAGATGTTATGGTTTCCACCGTTTTTTTTGTGATCATCCATTAATGGTTTAAATTTCAAATCTCTGTATTTAGTTAGATAAAATTGCACACAGCAATATATTTTTTATTATTCATGAATGAGGAAATTACACACATATTTATACAATCAATAGTCTCAAGATAGGATGTGGAAGGATCCCTCATTAGTGGTAAACATAGAAGTGGTTTCCTAATGAGGTTATGCGACAGATTGGGATGCTGTCCAGTAATTGACTTCGGGAGGTCCTTGATTCGGGAGTTGAGGAAGGGAACTCGGGAATTCAACTTGCCAACTACACCTTTCCGAGCGTTATGAGGCAACTTGATGGAGTATCTACTGATAAACTTGATTATTTTGTTATTTTCATGTAATATAATCATTAAAGGGAATTTTGGAGTTAAAAAAAAAAATAAAAAATAACAAAAATAAGCTAGACCCAAGCAAAAAAAAATTTAATCCTAAACGCTCCTCCTGCAACGACTTCTGCTTCAACTCCAGGTTAGATTCAGCGATAAATCTAGCATTGGACCTGGTAATTCCGAAACTGAAGAAACGTGTACATCAAAAGATTATAGGCTACGTTTTCAACGCAGACTGTCTTCGAGAGAGAAGAAAAGAGGCAATGATGCTCCCTTGAATCATAGCCAATGCTCTTCACAACTCATCATGTCACAAACCACAGTTGGAAGTTGGAACATATACCCACGAGCCACAATTGGAAACAAACCTTGAACTCCTAGCAGTGCAACGAAGATTCCAAACCTGAACGAACAGTGTAGGATTGGTTGGAAGCCAATTTTCCTTCTCCACCAACGGTGAAGAACGCATCAACCAACATTCACACCAGATCCGCAATACCACAGATCACCAGATCTCTGCAACTCCTCCATTGATGCGGCAATGGAGATGCCACACGCAGACCACTTAAAATTAACCACAGGTTTCAATACATGATTGACAACCTTAAAAAATACTAGAACAAATATATCTCTCAATTATTTCTCTCAGACCAGGAGGGGCCAAGCCTAGGAGGGGCTAGGCCCTCACAGTCTTTGATACCAAGATAAAATTGCACACAGCAATATATTCTCTATTATCTATGAATGAGAAAATTACACACATATTTATACAATCAATAGTCTCAAGATAGAAATTCTATCTTGGACATACAGTAGTGTGGTTGACAGATTCTCTCAACCACACACTAAATTAGAAGAAACTAAAATCCTATTATGTAGGGACAAACTCCTCAACATACACTAGTGTGGTTGAGAGATTCTCTCAACCACACACTAAATTAGGAGAAACTAAAATCCTATTATGTAGGAACAAACTCCTCAAATAAAAAATTACAACCATAAACAAGTGAGAATTAATTATTTCTAACTTAATTTTACTAAAATATTGAGATAAATAAAGAGATGTATTTAAGAAAAATGGAAAATTCAAGATAACTCAATAATTCGTGTACATTAATATTAATCCATTAACCAACCAAGGTAACCCACAAACCACCAGTTATCAGTTATTTATTTTCTCATGCTGGCATAATACCTGTAACCCTGCATTTAAAGAAAATGAAGAACACGAAGGAGGGTGAGTTGTACCTCGATTCGATGACAATGAAGTAATGCTGTAAGACTGATCGTATTTTGAAATCCGCTTCTTAAGAATGTCACAAAGACCATATTCTTCTTCTTCCAGTGAAGCCATGGAGCTGTTACAAAGTGGAGCCATTATGTTTCCAGGCTTAAAACAATAACATTTGAAAAAACAAAACAAAAAAATTCTGTAAAAATATATAACCATACGATTGCTAATAGGGCAAAGTAGATATGGTTTCTAGAAACCAAAAGCAAACGAACAATTCTGCCATATACTAAAATAGCAATGAAGAGTTTATTGAAGTTGAACCTTAGTCCCAAATTTGTATTGAACGTGTTAATTTTTATATAAGTAACTATGTCATAAATATTTTTCAAATATATTAAAATAGTTGTATAGATAAATTCTCTTCTCTATAAGGAAATATCTTAACAAATACACAATAGGGATTAAAATAAAAACCAACTTTTCTCGATATTTTATATCCATTATATTATTAAAAAACTAATATCAATATAAATATAAATTAATAATTATATAACTAATAATTAGAATATCAAATTTATTTTTTATTTATTAATACTCCATAAAATATCTTCAACACCATTAAATTAGGAACCAAAAATATAACCAATTACTTTAAAAAAAATTTTATATCCAACTAAATGTACAATTTTCTAAAAATAAAATTATGTATCTAAAAACAAGCTCTACCTCACAAGCTCTACCTCACATTGAGTAACTATCAGCTTATCACATGCATTAAAAATACAAAATTAGCATAATGCTATAAATAAAACAATACATATATCTGAACGCCATTATTTCATCGCTAATGTTTAGGAATATACAACTCAATTTTGCTTTCAAAACCAAAGTTTCCTGAATATATATAGAAATTATATTAATATAGTAATAAATAATTGAGAAAATCTTTTATTTATAAATCGAAATAAATGAATCTCACATAAAAATAAATCGAAATAAATGAATCTCACATAAAAATAAATCAAATTTTAATTAAAAAAAATATTTAATATCTAATTAATTTTAACAATATGTTTAGAATTTAAATTTCAAATATTTTTATTATATTTTTTTTTAAGCAAATTATTTGCTGAAATAAATTAGATGTCACATTAATATGTAACAGTTTTAATGTGATCTTTATCATTTTAGATATTACTAATTTAAATCTACTTTAATTTGGACTTACCAAGAGCCCAAAGAAATCAACTCCTTAAAGTGTAAATATTTTTATAGTAAAAAGAGATTTGATCCCTCTTCATAGATGGAAGGTTAAGATAAATCTAAACTAGTTAATTTAATTTAAGTTTTCCAATCTAATGAGAAAGTAGGCACTCCCAATAGGCAAGTCATTATTTCTTTTAAAAGCAGTTACCAATTTGTGCAAGCATTTCTAAAAGAATACTAAAGTGTAAAGATGCACAGTTAATCAAGATGGCAAAATGAATTGAATATGGAAATAATCATACTTAAATATAATAGTCATTATTTCTTTTAAAAGAGGTTACCAATTTATGTAACTATTTCTAAAAATGTTAAAGTGTAATGATGTTGATTATTGTTTTTTAAGATTTAAATTTTTAGTCTATTTTTAAAAAGTAAGAAATTAATAATGAGGTTTCAATATTTTATTTCTATATTCAAAAATCAATAAAATAAGTAATTTTAAAATATATTTTTCAACCAATATCATTTTGAAATATTATAAAAAATTAACAATTATTGTAAATTTAAATAGTTAAAATTTAAATATGTATTTTTAATTCAAAAATATTACATTTATCTTTACATTTTAAGATACACTTCAAATTAAAAATTAATATTTTTACAAATTATTATAAAAATAAATTTGAATAATATTATAAAATTTTTTGAAATTAAAAAATTTAAATTTCATACTAAAATAATAACTAAAATTCTTAAAAATATTCTAAGATAAATCCACAATAAACATTTAGAGAAACTATGTAAAACCTATGCTCAACATATTTTCAGTTTTTCAAAATTTAGTAAAAATTATTATATTTAAAGGTTTATGTCCCTACTATACATTTCGATAATATTTGCTCGCATCTCAGCGATATTCTTTTATTTCCGTTATGTAAACCCTTGCTACTCTCACGGTATACGTGAATATCTATATTGTCCATAATTGACTCTAAAGTTGTAATTTTGTACCCACTCATAAATATTTCTAAATACAATGTCATTATGACATATTTTAAAATGGTTTATGTTAATAGTTCATTCTCTATGTTTTTTTTCAATGTATTCAATGACTCTTTTAATAATTTTTCCGATGTTTGTGGAAATCAACCCTATCGGTGGAAATGATTTTCTCTGCGTAGATACTTTATTTTCAACTATCTACTTTATGAATATCTTAAACGTATCCATAATGATAGTTCCTTCTTGTGATTATAAATAATGATTAATTCTCAGTTTTCGGTTGGTTATTCTTCATGCATGGTGCTTATATGGTTAACACCTCAATAATATAGTGTTGCAAACTTTATTGACTTGTATATGTTTTTATTTAATTACACCTGCTCAAATTATAATGTTATTCAATTTTTTTTTTGTTCTTTCACGAATTTTAAGTAATGGCTTTCTTAATGTTTTAATGCAAAAAGTATAAGAACACTCGCATTATTAATCAGAGTTCAATATTTCTCGTAGTTTTTTTTTTTTCCTTTTCGTCCTTTTTGTTTAGAATGCTAGAGCTATGTAAGGGACTGATTTTTTAGGTTGTCATTTACTAGCTAGAACTGGAATCTAACTCAACATACTCCAACAGTTCCTCTAAAATTCACATTATGCTTACATGAATGAAAACAAGTAGTTTGTCACAAGTTTTTCTAGTCATTCTTTTTCTTGGGTTCACCTCTTTGTGGTCTGAGCACTAAAGAGGCGAGATTGTTCTCTGGCTATTGATTCCATAAACGGGGTCAGTAATCAACCCAAACCCAACTCTTGTCAGAGCGTACTAACACTTCTTTTTTTGAATTATAACACTTAGGATTAATTTCCCAGTTTTACCAATTGTTATAGATTCATTAATCAATCTCTAACAAGACATACATATCTTTCCAGAATCGACCATTACATTAGTAAGTATGATCACTATTCTGAGACATAATAAACAAAAACAAGAATTCATTTAAAATACTTATTTGTTCTTCCAATTATCCTAATGGACAACAAAACCATTTCAAACACAATTCTCCACCAAACAATGAGATTAGTCTTTGCATCTCCCCCCGAGCTTATTTCACACCCCAGAGTAGTTTTTCAGACAATAAGTAATGCAACATGGTTTCTTTTCCTTAGGGTTATCTAATCCCAACTACACTTAGCCAAGGTTTACAATATGAGCATTCAAGCTTCATATGGACTCCACTAGCCAACCTCTCTAGAGCCTCTTAACAACAATGTATTCTCAAACTTCCATTTTTATTCTCCTTCCCTTCTCCCTAGGGCTCCTCATACTCTATTGGCTTTCCTTTTGGAAGTCTTTATTTCCAAGGAAGAGCTTGGAGAGGTAAACCCCTCACGCATAATTGTCCAACTACCTAGGATGTGAGCTTCCTCTAGCAATGCATCGAGATATGATTTCCTTCATTGTCCATGCATAAGCATTATTCAAATAAAATGCGTGTAATATATTTATATATATATATATATATATAATTATATATATTATATATATTATATTGATATAGTATATATAATATATATAGATATAGATATAGTAAGTCAATATTCACAATGTTGTGAGGGGACATCACATTTTCCTCCCCTTGAGTGAAACATCATTCCAGTGTTTCCAAGTGCATAGAATAGATTGGGATAAGTTTCTTTTACGAAATTTCCATCCTCCTAGGTAGCATCTTCTAGGCTAAAGTGCCTCTAATGCACTTTAACGTGGGTGATAACTCGCTTCTGTAACATTACTACTCTTCGAATTAAGGTGCATAGGGGTTAGACTATAAATTCTACGTCTGGATCGACCTATATCCACCATTAAATCGTTGTTAGTGTTGATTACTAACAAATTTTATATCACATATACATACATGCAATTCATTAAAAAGAATTACGTGTATATCCTTCCAATCAATGATATGTCTAGAACCATAAATATATTTTTTCAACAATGAAACATGAAACACATTATGAACATGTATGTGGCTAGGCAAAGCTAGCTTATGAGCCAAATGCCCAATTTGGGTGAAGATATGAAAATGATCGCAAAACCAGGAAGCTAGCTTTGCACAACCTCAAAAATGAAAAGTTCTCTTCTTAGGTTTTACCCTTACATAAACATGTTCCCCTACTTGAAATTATTGGTAACTTTTCTTTTTATCGACATCATTTTTATGTCTGTCTTAGGCACCAGTTTCAAGTTTACCCTCACTTCTCCCACTGCTTCTTCCACTTCTTTCAGTATATTAGGTCCCAACATTAGTTTATTCTATGTACCACTCAAATTAACAAACATTCTACATCTTTGTCCATATAACACTTAAAATGGGCTCATTTTTAGGGAGGCGTGATAGCTATTACTATATGAAAACTCTACCAAATGAATGTAGTGTTCCCACTTAATCAATTGTTTTATCACATACATCCTTAGCATGTCTTCGAGTAATTTGTTCACTCATTCAGTCTCCCCATATGTTTGAGGGAAATATACAATACTAAATTGTATTTGAGTACCTAATCCATCAAACAGAGCCTTCCAAAATGGAGATGTAAATCTGGCACCTCTATTAGAGATTACTACCTTTGCTATTCCATGTAACCTAAAAAATTCTTTCATAAATATGTAAAAGATTTGAATTGTTTTATAAGTAGATTTCATTGGAATAAGTTGGGAATTATTTACTCAATTTATCCACTACTGCCAATATTGAATCATTTTGTTTCTTTGTATTAGGTAGGATAGTAATGCAATCAAGCATAATAACCTCTCATTCCATTCAGGAATATGTAATGGGTGAAGCAATCCAGCTAAGTTATGGTGTTCAATCTTCACCGCTTGGCATTATAAACACTCAGCTAAATATTCGACCACTTCCTTTTTCATGGCTGGCCAAAAATACTCCTTCCTCAAAGAAATGATCAACTTTTGATAGTTGAGGTGGGTTGCATAAGTGATATTATGAGGCTCATTTAGAATTAATCATTTGATGCTTATCTGATGGGGACATACATTATGTTTTGATAAATCAACATATTTTCTAGATTTACCTCATATCCAAGTTGTTTTTCATTGTTGTTTGGGTTTATTGTTTGTTGCCACAAGAACTGGTATTTAGGGTCCCTTTGAGTAGCTTCTCTAATTTGTTCTTTAAAAGTAGTATCCACTTCATTAAAAAAAAATTCATAAACAATAACCATTTTTCTACTCAAGGCGTCTGTTACCAGATCATTTTTACCTTTTAGATGTTTGATTTCAAATTCAAATTTGTTCAGAAAAAATTCCAATGTGCTTGTCGAACATCTAAAGTACGTTATTTAAAATAGTTAGTTAAATTGATGTGATCTATCATCAATATGAATATTTGCCAAGCAAATAGTGTCACCACATTTTTAAGGTGTAATTACTATTGTTAACCCCAAATAGTAAGTGATGGGTCCCATTAATAAGTATATTTTTGAGTTCATTGTGCTATCCTCCAGTGCTTTAAACTCTCCTTTTCTCACATTAATTCACATTGTTAGCCATAATATGCTTAGTAGGAAGATTAAAAGGTGTTTGTCATACTGTATGACCTAATGTGATAAATATGGAGGTCAAAGAAGCATTTTTAGAGATATTTACCATGACAGGGCTTGATGGAGGAACCTAGAGAGAATATAGGGAGGTTGTCCACCTCATTAACTCGCTAAATCGGCTTGAGATCACATAATCCTATCCAACATATTGAATTCAATAGTAGTCGAGGAACTCCAAGTGAGTGACAACGATAAAGGGAACCAGACCAACAAATCTTGATATTATGGATGGGAGCATTCCTCCTTTCAAGCAAGATTCTCCTCAATCATTTTTATGTAAGTAAACCTGTTGAAAGACTCATTATGATTCAAGTTTTGTTGCAGCTAAGAGTAGCTACTGAGCCTAGTGCTTGAAATTGTTATTCTTAACTTTCATATGATACATGAGACTATTATTTTTTGTTAATGAGAATTTTACCACTGATCTACATTTGAGTTAGTTTTGGAGGGCTGAAATCCTTGGTTTTGAGCCCAAGCTAGAGGCTTTAGTCCCTCTCTTGTATTTTCTTTCTTGTTCTTCTTTCAAAGGATTGCAATCCTTCTCTTGTTTCGGTATATATTATATCATAAAAAATTGTAATTGCAAGCTTTCCTGTCACCTCTCTTGTGGGAAGAGTGATTTGGAAGATCTTCAATGACAATCCAAAAATATCTATTTATGATTTATTGGAAATGGAAAGATGTTAGTTGTGATCCTTTTCCATGCTTATCCTATGAAACTTAGGAGTTAGTGTCATTCTCTTAGTGATGAGAGTCGTTTTGCAGGATAAAATAGATTTTACTTTAATTAAAGTCATATTTTCCATGTTAATTTATCTCACTGCGTTATTGATCATTTTATGCATGTATTTGACTAGCTGTAGGGATTGCGTTGATCTACAAAGGTGGGTATACCTTCCCACATTCACGTGGAATTATCTATCCTCCTCCTAGGCACCTCACATAGCTCCCAAACTCTATCTCCACAATCACTCTGTGAAGGAAAATAAGAGGAACTATGGGCATCAACTTTGGTGCAAGATAGACTTCTGAGGGGTACTAGGGTTAGCCAAGGGGTTCCCATAACATTCATTTATTACTTCCTACCTTCACCTACCTTCCTTCATACCTAAGATACCATTTCCATCCCAAAAAAAATCTCAGACCCCCTCCTATAGCAAAATAGGACCTCTTGCAACAATACAAGATCTCTTGTAGCAACCTCCTGTAGCATCCCTATAACATTGATTTCTTTAGCCCTTTTTATCCCAGACCTGTACTCAGACCTAGTAAAGTTTAATAATAACTCCCACAGTGTGATTTTATAATTAGGCAGACATTACGACCAATCCAACCTCATCCTTCCATCACTGCAACTATCAGAAAGAAAAACATAGTCACATTTAGCATTGTTTTCTTCATATGCATGTTAAAGATGTAATTTCTCAATTTCGACAAGTGTGAGTAGATAAATGATGCATGCAAGGTAGTTTATTGATTTGAGTCAATGATGCATGTAGAGTAGCATGAGTTATTTCTACAAATAGATTTTTTCTTTTCCTTATGCAACTTCAATTAGCTTTTACAATTAATGATTGTAATTTTTACCTTGGTAGCAGAATCATGTTCATGTATGCTTTCATAAGAGGTTTTCACTACAATTAGTTGGAGGAATGGTCTCTGAATACCCTAATTTTATTTCATGAATAATGGTGACATAAGTAGAACCTAACCTATTATGCATATAACATTGTCACCTTTAAGTTTGTACAAACCTTGGGTTGGTAATTTGAGTTGAGAAGCCTTTTGGAGTTTCAACATGCTTGGTGCAATACGAGGGCTCATCAGCAAGATGGATATTTATGTTCATGCTCCTTTATTTTTCAAGACTCATAGGCCGCAACTCTACCCTTCTATGTTAAGACCCCCCTATATTGTCCTTACAAGCATCCGTGCTAATAGTAAATTACTTATATGGGTCAACAATTCTCAAAATGAGGGTCGTGTTAAGTAAGTGTTTTAACTAGTCAAAAATGTTTTGACACTCATTTTTCCACTTGAAAGTTATTCCCTTATTTTCCAAATAGATAATGAGATAAGCCACCTTTGAAAATATTTCAACAAATCCCCACTAGTATCCATCCAACCCCATGAAATATCTTATATCAGCTACATTCTTAGGCATAGACCATTCCATGATAGCTTTTATCTTCTATGCATTTATATTTATTCCACATTTAGTAATAAAATGTCCTAAGTATTGAATTTTTTATTTGTAAAATTGACACTTGTTGTAATTTTCATACAGTTGGTGTTCCCTCAAGGTCTGTAGAACAATTTGTAGGTGTTTTTTGTGCTCCTCCATGTTTCTTAAATAGAAAAGAATTTCATGTATAAATATCAACACAAATTTGTGTAGGTATTGATGGAATATGTTGTTTATGAGACACATTAACGTTGTTGGGGTGTTAGTTAGTATAAAGGAAAAATATATAAATTCATAGTGCCCATAATGAGTCCTAAAAGTTCTTTTATATATATACTCCTCTTTAGTTCTTATTTTATGGTACCGAGATCATAGCTCAAGTTTAGAAAATATAGTAGCCTCCTTTAATTGATCAAATACATTGTCAATATGGGGTAAGGGTCATTTCTTTTTTAGTGTTAGCTTATTTAATTGTCAGTAGCTAACGGAAATCACAATGTTCCATCCTTCTTCCTGACAAAGAGTAGTAGAGATCCCCAAGGCGACACACTTGGACGAATGTATTTATTATATAGTAAATCTTGCAATTGCATTTTGATTTTAGTTAGTTCTAGGACGCTCATGTGATAAGGTGCTCTAGATATGGGAGCAAGTTTTGGAATATGTTCCAGGGTAAAACTTATGTCTCTTTTAGGAGGATTTCCATGATTTTCTTTAGGGAAAACATCAACAAAGTCTTGCACAATTGGAAAGTTTCCTAAGGTGGCTGTTTTTTCTTTAGTATTTGTGTACCCCACTTGCACTGCATAAATTTTCATTCCTTTTTAATACATTTTTCTCGATATGAAGCTATAATTGGTCTTAGTTTCAAAGGTCTTTTCACTCCCTGGACCTCCTATCTCATGCCTTCTTCGCTCAAATAACTAATTGTTTTTTTCCTTACGATTTATAAGAGACCAGTTTTTTCCATCAAATCCATGCCAATTAGATAATCATATGATCTTAGCAGTAAAAAAATAAATTATCTATTATTGGATGGTGTGCTAGTTCCACTGGACAATTGTCTACTTTAGCTATCACCCTTTGTTATCCCCTATGGCTAGTTGTACCAACCATGGATTCTTAAATTTAACTATTTGTAAATTATAGTTTTCCACTACCTTAAGACATATATAACTTAGACTAGCCCCCAGATCAATTAAAATAGACATCACATGGTTAAATATTTTAACTTCAAACTCTACCATAGTTGGTTGATATTATTCCTGATGGTCTTCCAATACAACATTAATTCATGGTAAACTCCTTACTACATCCCTTATTGTAGATGCATCTTGAATTTGAGATATTTTTTCTGTCCCTTTTCGATAAGGGAAAATTTTGACATAATGTGGACCCCCACATCCACAACATTGCAATGGGGGTCTAGGTGTTGCTTCAAGTTCAGATTTGTTAGGTTGTTAAATGGATTTTAATTCATTTTGTAGCTTCAATTTCCACTAGGTTCTTCCTAAGTTTAGGTTCTGCTAATTTTTATAGGAGTCTTTAATTTTTTTTATTTTTTATTTCAACCCCTTAATGTTATGCAAATGTTTCTTCCTGTTCTTTTCTGTCCACTTTTTACTGTTGTCACCTTTTTGTTTCATCTATTGGTGGCATATTCATGCATTTCCAATAACCTCTTACATGGTTTTGGTATTGTCAAATTCCAGCTGCTCCTTCATGAATACAGGTAAGTTGTTGATAAACTGTTGAACTTTTTCCTTTTCTTCACATATATAAGGAATGTATCTCAATAACAATGTAAACTTATACAATTGTAGATAGAAATCTTCCCCAATCTAAGATCATGGAATTCCTTTTCTTTTTCATCATAAAATCACACAATTAGATGTTTATCTTTAAAATGTGACTAGAACTCTTCCCATATTACTCCTTGTTCATCAATTTTTCGTACTGTTTTCACTTCTTACCACCATAAGGTGACCTTTCCTTGTAGATATTAGTTTTCCAATCGAGCTTTCAGGATGTGGTCATATTAGTAAATTTGGAAATACTTGTTCATATTAATGAGCCAGGCTTCAACAACCTCTTCTTGTTCACCATCAAATGTCGGGTGTTAAATTTTCTTAAATCCCTCCTATAACTCTATTTTTTCATTTAGGTCCTTTATGACAAGAAACATTATCAAATTCCTCCTCATTATTTTCTTGATATCTTTCAGATTCTATGTTATAATTTCATGTTCCGTGTGTCTCAACTCTATTTCCATGATAAGGGCTTGGAATAGGATGTCTATGATTTTGTTTATCTGAAAATGATCTTCATAATCCTCTCTTGCTCTTGCATCAGACTCTCATTATTGGCTTTCAACCTTGCCATCTCACTTTGTAGTTTTTGGATTGTTTTGAATTGTGCAACATTGACATTTCAAGATTCCTCTCCTAGCTAAACCCACATCTCTGGGTTAGCTTATGAAATTGGCAATGGAATAGCTCCGATTATTTTCCTTATTTGCTTTTTATGTCCATCTCTCCTCACTATGTTCCTTTTCCAATCTCTCTTAGCACAAACAAATTTTGTTGTTCCCTTGTTTACCGAAAGAGGCCATATGTTGTAACATAACTTTGATACCACGTGTAGCATACCCTTCTACATAACCTTTTATCACCATGATAAAAGATGATACAATAATTTTCATTTCACATTTTGCATATATTAACTATGTTCATCCACATTGCAATTATTTGACTATCATGGAGTTAATATAGTCACTTGGACTATCGTTTACAAATTTCAATGTTTACAAACTTTAATAATCTTTGGAAAAGGTTAAGTTTCAATCATTGGCAATACATCTCAAAGCTTAATGTCTATGGTTACACTTTATGTGTTAATTCAAGTTCTAGACCCTATACAAGGCTTCTCCCTTGTATAGATTTCTCTAGAATTATTCATGTGTATAGTTGTGAATTTCCTCAAGGGTAGTGTGATGCCCCATCAATAGTTACGATTCACTGAGATCATATCAATAGTTCACAAGGGGAAGGGTGGTCGGAGAAGCTATGCTCCTCCACTCCTAACACTAATCTCAACATCATTGTGCAATTTTGGCATGGAGGGTTGGCTCTACCACCCATGTTAGGGTTTTGGTATTCAAGGGTTCCCTTTCACCATGACCTTGACTTTGGGGGTTGTCATTGTGTCGTTTCACCATAGTGAGACTTCTTCCCCTAATCCCCCCCCATCTTCAATTATCTCATGTGTAATGTTTTGGAAAACTAATGGATTGTAGACATATGGTAGGTTCCTGCAGTGCATAGGTTTGTAGGGGAGTTTTACAGTCGAGCTTCCTCTAATTCTATTGTTAAATTGCAAGTATGTTCCTTCCCTCCATGAGAACGGACAATCTATCTTCTTTTGTTAAGTTTCCATTGATTATGTTAATGGATGCTACTAGGTATTGACACCATTTTCTACTTGCAAGCTACATGACGATAGGGGTCCGAATAAGGTAAACAAGTTCTCTTTTACAATATTAATTCTAGAAATTGTTACTTTAATTTGGAAACCCATAATATGTTAATCAAATTCTGTCTATGGTGGCATGTCACTGCAGGTAAATGTTCTATTGGGTTCTTGTGCGAGTTCCTTAACCCTTCTCACTGTTTCTCTTGCTTATACAAGGTTTCTATTTCCTCCAAGAGCTACTTTCAACATGAGTTTTGTAATGCATCCCACCCTAAGATTTTTTTTAGAAAGTTTATCTAGGGATTATAAAATTAGCAAGGTATTATGACACCCTACTATTGATATATTTAAGGGTTTATGTCGCTACAAGCCATTTCAATAATATTTTCTCGCATCTCAGTGATATTTATTTATTTTCCATTATGTAAGCCCTTGCTACTCTCAAGGTATATGTGAATATATTAAGAGTTCTCTTAAATTGACTGTAAAGATGTAAATTTTTATCCACCCTTCTATTTCCTAAATATAGTGTCATTACGACATATTTTAGAAAGGATTATGCTAATACTACATTCTCTATGTTATTTTCCATATATATTCAATGATTATTTTGATAAGTTTACTGGTGTTCATGGAAATCAACTGTATCGATTGAAATGGTTTTGTTTTCATACATACTTTACCTTCATTTATCTGCTTTACGAATATCTTTGATGTATGCATACTGAAAATTCCTTCTTATCGTTATAACTAAAGATTAATTCTCATTGTTTTGTTAGTTATTCTTCATGCATGGTGCTTATATGATTGACGCTTGAATAGTATAGAGCTACAAACTTTATTGGTTTGTATTTGTTTTGTTTTTATTTATTTACACCTGCTTAAATTATAATGTTATTAAATCTTTTTTTCTTCCATGAATTCTAAGTAATTTTTGTCTTAATTTTTTAATGAAAATAACTATAAACACACTCCCATTACTAATTAGAGTTCAGTACTGTCTTTGATCCACTGTGTTTCACTTTTTTCTTTCCTTTTCCTTTTTGTTTCAAATACTAGAGGCTTGTAAGGGATTGATTCCTCAAGTTTCCAGTTTATGGGATTGACTTGGAATCTAACCCAATGTAGTCAAGTACTTTATCCAAATTTCACATTATTTATACAAGATTGAGAACAAGTATTTGGTCACGGGTTTTCCCAATCCTTCTTTTTCTTGTGTTTACCTCTTTGTGGTTTGAGCACTAAGGAGGCGAGATTGTTCCCTAGTTGTTTATTCCATTAATGGGTTCGTGAACTAACCCAACTCCTATTAGAGTGAATTAACCCTTCTTTTATTGAATTATAACACTTAGGATTAATTTCCCAATTTTCTCAATTCCTACAAATTCTATTAAACACGTTGTAACAAGACGTACATATCTTTCTAGAACCAATCATTGCATCACTAAGTCTAATTACTATTATGAGGCATAAAGAACAAAAACATTAATTTGTTTAGAATACTTATATGTTCTTCCATTTATTCCAATGGACCACAAAACCCTTGGGAACACAACACTTCACCCAACAAATGAGATCAATCTTTAACGTGTCATCTCCGTCGAGCTTGCTTCATATCTCAAAGTAGATTTTCATAAAAATAATCAATAAAAATGACATTTTTTTGCCCCTAGGGCTATATGATCCCAACCAGACTTAGCCAAGGTTTACAATCTAATCATTCAGGCTTCATATGGACTCCACTAGGAGAATCAACTCTAGAGCATCTTCACCACACTGTCTTGTCAGAATTCTTTTTTCCTTCTCCCTTCCTACCTCCAGTTCCTCATACCGTATTGGATTTGCTTTTGGAATTTTTTGTTTCCAAGGAGGAGCTTTGATAGGTAACCACCTCAACCATAACTGACCAACTACATGGGATGTGAGCCCCCTCTAGAATTGTTTCCCCATAGGATTTCCTTCATGTTCCACTTCTTTTTTCCTTCTCCCTTCCTACCTCAAGTTCCTCATACTATATTGAATTTTTTTTTGGAAGTTTTTTTTTCCAAGGAGGAGCTTTGATAGGTAACCACCTCAACCATAACTGACCAACTACATGGGATGTGAGCCCCCTCTAGAATTGTTTCCCCATAGGATTTCCTTCATGTTCCCACGCATAAGAATTATTCCATTAACGTAAAATTAATTATATATATATATATATAATATATATATGCTTTAGTGTTTAGCCTTCTTGGCCCAAGTAGTAAAACAATATTCTTTTAACTGCATTAAGTCAATATTTACAAGGTTACCAAAAGAAAATTACATCTTTACATATAAAAAACACAATTTAAATTATAAAATGTTAATTTTACAATTTATTAATAATTATAATTATAAATTTGAATTTGAAATAATATTAAAAAAAAAATCAAAACAAAACTTTTAAATCAATATTAAATAAAATCATTATAATAAGGAAAATAAAATCCTTAAAATGACTCTTAAATATAACTCAAGAACCCCATTTCTTCATAATTAGGGAAACTATGTAAAACCTCTACCCAATATGTTTCCATTTCTTCAAAATGTTGTAAAAATTATATATTAAAAAAATGGGTTACAAATGTTTCCACTTATCTTCCATAAGGAAAAAATTGTTTAATAAAGAGCTACACATATCTCCATTCTATTTTCAAGGTTTAGCTAAACCTATACATGAAAAAGTATCTCCATTTATTTAAAATCTAGGTATCATTTAAAATCTAAATAAATAAACAAACTATTAAAATTATCTCCATTTCTTAAATAGTTGGCAAATTTTGGATTCTCACTCTCTATCTTTTCACTTTATCTAAAAGTAAAGTGTGATGGTGACTTTTTCTTCTTAGTGTTTCTCACCATGATTCTAAAATGGATACATATGGTTTTTTATTGTAGAGGGATGTAATCTCATGGGTTTGAAATTTTAATGAAATGGCAGTACCTCTCCACACATGCAATTCAAAAGAAAAATTGGTCTCAAAGTTACAATACCTAGAGAAACATGAGTAGATTAAAAATGTTGCTTGTATTTTTCACTCAATGTTTCTTTTTGTCCATTTGGGAAATGCATTTCCATATGGATAAGCTTAATCATATCCTCTCTTGAGGGTCAAAGAATACCATGAGAAAATCCATGGGTTGTGAAAATTCTAAGTCCAATGATGTCTACTTATTATTATTAAGTTTATTTTGTTTTATTTTATTTTTATGCATTTGACCTGAGAGGAGAGGATAGGACATTGCAACACCTCTTTCATTCTGTAGCTAACATCCAATAAAAATATCTAATTGTTGGTAAAACCTCATACTTAACATAAAGATGCATTTTAAAGTTGGATCTATCAAGCCCATTATTCTCAAACACTCATATGTAATATAAATATCTATGTTAAACCCGAATCTACCAATGACCGAGAATGATAAAATTTTGGAGGTGCAAACATTTTCTAAATTTTACATTCAATAAAGAAGTTTGCACCTGGAGAAATTTGATCCCTCTAAAAAATTGATAAATCTTGAGTTAAAATGGATCTAGACTAGTTATTAACAATTTTTTAAAAGGATTCTCTAGCTTCAAGTGGTACACTAAGTCATAATTAACAAATAAAATACATAACAAGTTGAAGGACAAAGAAGATGGTGCAAAAGGAAAATCCCATTCTGTAGTAATAGCAAAAGGCAGTGGTGGTTACAGCGAATGCTTCTTTGTATGAGGGAGATTTGGATCTGACTATCACCGAAGCACAACCCTACAACCTCATCAATCAGATCGCCCCTGTTCATTTCATTCACGCCTGTAGAGATCAAATTAGCATATCCTTCTCTTTCTCACGATAGATATCATGTAATAGGAAAATGCCACTTTCAGAATCTGCAAGATGTCTATCCATTATTCCTCCTATAATACTCACATCGCGAAGACAGCTCGCTCTCACTTTAGTCGCTGGAGTAGCAACCTTAGCCAGCAATGTCTCTCTTGTTGGCATCATCTACAATGCAAAGATGCCCAGATCCACCACAAATACCATCGTAGCGCTCTTACTGCAAGCATATCTAACCATGCATCAGTCAGATCTAGAGTCCTATGTATTTTTTGGCAAATTTTAGGAAGCAGATCATAGTCTATTAACATATTTTCCCCTGCAATAAGTGGATCTGCACCTGCATGGGTTGGATCTGGTGATAGGTATACATCCAAAGAGTTTTCCTAGAAGGGATTCAAGATGTGGTGATGAGGAAACTCGACTACCCTCTTCACAAGCTAAAGACAAGAAGGGGGTAGGGCATCCCTATAAATCTAAGAGGTCTAGTCATGAAGACCCAGCAAGGCTGCTTCAAGTAAAGGAGACAAAATCACACTACCCATATCTATTAGATCCAACAGATCAAGCACTGTCAAGGCTAGATCTACCCACCACAGACCCAAATCTTATACAAATCTTCATTAAAAATTTACAAGGAAGGATTGTCTGCATGCGAATCTGGAAGGGGAGGATGATAAAGGAACTAAAGTATGAAATCCAACCTCATACAGGTATTGTTGCAAGTATTCAAAGTTTTCTATATGCAAGGAAAATTATACAGGATAATTACACTATACAACACTATGGAATTGTCATAGATTCAACCATCACTCTGAATCTAAGAATAAGAGGAGGATGCTCTGGATCTAGATCAAAGGGCAAGGTTTCCTCTAAAGATGTTGTCAAAGGAAAGGGACAAGCCAACAAAAAACAAGCACCACCACCAGATCTACGTGGAACTTACATACTGGAGCAAAAATCAGAGATCTCAGCCTTGATACACCCTCTCCCTGAGGTAAATGAGCTTTGTGCATATTTCTATACTAAGGTTGTAGTATGCAGATTCAGTCGTTTTTGGCCCAAATCAGATGCATTACATCAATGGATCTATAACACATGGACTACAAATTGTGATATCCATCTATGCTCTAAGGGGTTTTTTATTGTAAAATTCGACATAGTCAAAGATGAGGAATATGCACTAAATGCGGAAGCATGGTTCTAGGGCAACACGGGACTTTTCATGTTCATTTGGTTCCCAAGATTTAATGCCAATACTATGGTAGTATCTAAAATACCTATTTAGGTCAGGTTACACAATCTCTCTCTACATTTATGGCACCCCAAAGTATTAGAAGGAATGGGGAATGCACAAGGAAAATTTCTCAAGACAATGCATAAATAGTCTCAAGAAGCATATTCACTTTCGCCTGAATATGTGTTGAGGTAGATCTTAGTCAAGGATTCCCTGACAGTGTTATTTGGATCCATAACAATACACAGTGGAATCAACCACTAGATTATGAAAATATGGTATTCTAGTGCCGTGGATGCCAACAAATAGGTCACCTTCTCAACCTCCCCACATCTTAAAAAAAGACACCAAAAGAAACAAAAAACAATCACAAAAAACTAGAAGGTTGGCAACGCACAGAGAATCCAGATGAAATAGCAGAAGAAGAGGAGAAAGAAAAGAACGCTGCAGACAATACAGAGCATATTGTACAAAATAATCTACAAAAGGTTAACACAGAGCACAACTGAATATTAATACAACGATCCAACAATCCTCTGTAGCAGCACACAACAAAAGCTCGTGGCAGCAAATAATTACATGGTTCAGAAGGATCTAAATCTAACAGAGAAAGATAAGCTAATACCAATGAGAATCAAATGTCTATTGTACCATCTACTCCCAACACTCGTGGTTGGCAAAATGTGGAAAAAAGGAAAGGTAGGAAAGAATATATTTGTCTTTTATAGAATCTGAGAAATTAGAACCTGCTATTATTGCATATGCTCTTTACCATCTACAACATGTAATTATGATCATTTTAAATAAATAAAATTACGATTTTTTCACAGGAAAAAAACAAATTTTTAAAATATCATTTATTGCCAAAAGATAAAATTATTTCCCTCCACGTTAAAAGGAGCAGCTTTACGATGGTTTATGGGGTTAGGTGGAGGTGTTATAAACGACTAGGATTAGATGAAAGGTGTTTTTCTAAAGAAGTATCAGGATTATTATAGGTCTAGAGAATTAAAGGATGAAATATTTCAGATGGTAGCCAGACCTAATGAGACACTAGAAGAATACGTTGAACGTTTTCAGTATAATCTTCAAAGATCTCCTTATGCATCATCACCCTTCCCCGACAATGTATTAGAAACGAAATTAATTAAAGGGATGAAAGAACAATGGGTTGAAACGCTAAATATTATGGGAAAAGGTGACATCTATCAAGAAAATGTTGCTGACATTATTGATTTGTGCATCAGAAGTTCCAGAGGTAGTACAAAGCTAAAACCAACAGAACGTGATATGCTCACAAGGGACAACAAGATCTCTAGTGGAGTAGCCCATGCAGAAATCAGGAATTTACTGGAGAATTCAAAACTGATATATTGGAGACTCTGACAAGGCAGCTTGATATTATGAAAGTGAAACAAAAACAAGCAGAAGCAGAGCAAAACCTCGCAATATTCTACCCTATATGCAGAAAGAAACACAACCATAAAGAGTGCCCACTAGATGCAGTTTAAATATGCACTATTTGTACAAAATATCACTCCACAGAGAACTGCCCCTCACTCTTGGGTTTGAAAGCAGTGTACAAGAAAGCGAAAGAAGAATCAGAACGAGTGTACCTACACAATCAACGTCGTCAATGGTAGCCACAACAACCAACTATGCCCTCTGATCCATCTTCTTCTTTCCAGCCTCTACAATATCATGCTCAGAAACATAATACAATATGGAAAAATTAGCCACCCTTTTTAAACTGGTCACAACAACCATTTCCTTCATCACCATGGCCAAATCAAAAGCCAACCTAATTGGCCAAATTTTCCCTACTCTTCACCATATTGGCAAAACAATGAATATCCAACACAATGGTCACCTCCCACTTCGCAAAGTCGAGCCTGGCAGACAAATTGGCAAAGACCGATGAATAAGCCAGCAGGAACCATTCCACTCCCTCAACCCACACTGCCAGTGCCATATATACTACAACAAAATCCCTAGTCCAACTTAAGACCGCAACTCCGAGCCCAACCCAACCCGAACCCAAATAATAGACTGGTTCAATCTATTCAGATAATTGAAACACCAAAACTAGAAACTGATGTAAGGGAGTGCATCGACCTTCAATTAAGGTCTAGGTGCATAATAGAAACTGATGGAGATAAAATTTCTCAAGTTGAAAATCAGATACCCACAAAAGAACCATTACAAGAAGAAGATGTGGTTACACAACAAACTCATGACCAAGAAACCACGTCTTCTCCCCCATTCCCAAAACAATTAATCATACCACACCCTATAGAACATCTTGACTTTGATATTCTCAGATAACTTAGAAATTTGTGTATAAAAATCCCACTCGTCTAAGCTATCCAAGATATCCCACTATATGCAAAAACCATCAAAGGGTTGTGTATAAGGAAGCCAAAAAGGAGAATAACAACTAACCCAACTGTCCAAGTAGTTGGCACCTTGTATGATCTATTATTAGGAAGAGAAGCACCTGTCAAATATGAAGACCCGGGGAATCCTATAGTGACAGTTAAAATCAATGTACAAAACTTTTCAAATGCCTTAGTTGATTTAGGGGCTGAAATTAATATTTTAACAACCACCACTTGCAAAAACTCGGCATTACAATAGTGGAACAAACCTCCACCTTATTAGAACTGGTTGATCAATCTATAATTAGGCCACAAGGTACACTACACGATGTAATGGTATCCATAGATTCCTAGTAATATCCTATCGACTTTCTAATAATCAACCCCAAAATCCGACTCGATGGACACCCGTTAATCTTAGGTAGACCTTGGCTTGCAACTGCTGATGCTTACATTGGCTGCCGACAAGGCAGTATGACTATAATTAGAGGGAGTAATATTAAGAATCTAGCTCTATACCCTCCAGACCAGCCAAGTGTAACAATAATAAAACTAACAAACAACCTGTATCATACGTCACAAAAAACATTAGGTCCCCATTAACCATAGAAGATGCCCTCAATTTTAAAGATCAAATAGAGGATGATGTTATTAACCACTTCATTAACCAATCCGAATCCAGATCCCATGTACAATGTCACATGATAGAGGCAGCATTTGACAATGAACTAGAAGAAGATCCCCTCAAAGACATTTATGATCAAACAATACCCACAACCTCTGTTTCAAATGGAAAAACTATAGAGATTGAACTAGGAAAAACCTTGAACATTAAAAATAACCTGACCCTTGAACAAGAAGAAAATTTGGTCCAACTACTGAGAAAATATAAGGAAACTTTTGCATGTGACTATCTAGACATGAAGGGAATTGATCCCCAACTCTGTACATACCACATTTATACAAAAAAGGATGTTAGACCCATTCGGCAACCCCAACAGAGACTCAACCCTCACCTGAAAGATATTGTGAAAGCTAAATTACAAAAAGTTTTGGATGTAAACTTTATTTATCCAATCTTCGATAGCAAGTGGGCCTCTCCACTAGTAGTGGTTCCAAAGAAGAATGGAAAGTGGAGGATTTGTGTAGATTACAGAGAATTAAACAAAGAAACCCAAAAAAACCACTTTCCCTTTGCATTCATTGATTAGTTATTAGATACATTAGTAGGAAAGAAATTATTTTCTTTCCTGGATGGCTTCAGTGGATACAATCAAATTCAGATTGCCCCTAAAGACCAGGACAAAACTACTTTTACCTGTCCTTAGGGAACATTTGCTTACAGAGTCCTATGCTTTGGCCTATGTAATGCCCCTGCCACATTTCAGAGGGCCATCCTCAGCATCTTTTTAGATTTAATAAATCAAGGGCTCGAAGTATATATGGATGGTTTCACACCATATGGAGATGATTTTGTGCCAGCACTAGACACATTGGAAAAGGTGTTGCAATGATGTATTGCCACCAGGCCCTGCTTGGGCCATGAAAAGTGTTATATGATGATGACCGAAGGACTCATGCTAGGTCAATATATCTTAGAAGATGGAATACAAGTATATCCAGCCAAAATTCAAATAATTTTGTTAATACCTACTCCTACCACACAAACAGAGGTACATAGTTTTCTAGGATTTTCTGGTTATTATAAGAGATTTATAGAACATTTTTCTCAAATAGTTGCACCTCTATATGCACTGATAGGGAATGTTGATTTTGATTGGATAGATAAATGTGACCGTGCTTTTGAGGATCTGAAAAAGCTTGTGTCAAAAGCCCCAGTGCTCAAAGGTCCAAATTGGGACCTGCCATTTCAAATTTCATCAGATGCTTTAGACACAGCTATTGGAGCAGTCTTTGGGCAGAAAGAAGAAAAAAAACCATATGAAATCTATTATATTAGCAAGAATTTGTCTCCTACCAAGCTAAACTATACTGTTACTGAAAAAGAGTTTTTAGCCGTAATACATGCTGTAAATAAATTTAGGCATTATATCACTGGATATCTTATTGTTTTATATATAGATCACTCTGCCATAAAATATTTAACAAATAAACCTATTACGAATGGTAGAGTAACAAGATGGTTGATTTTATTGCAAGAACTTGACATCACAATAAAAGATCAACCTCAAAAAGAAAATCCTGTAGATGACTTTCTCTCATGAATACTGAAGCTAGTGGATGCAGCAGTAGTCGAAGATCAATTCCTAGATGAAAATTTGTTTACTATCACTGTCAAGACACCCTGGTATGCTGATGTTGAAAATTATTTAGCAGTAGGCAAATTACCAATGAATCTAACCCCCAACGAATCAAAACAGATTGTGCAACATAATACCCAATTTTCTTGGATTGGGGGCTACCTATTTCATATAGGGGTAGATATGCACATAAGAAGATGCATCCGCGAAGATGAAATATTTGACATTTTGAAAGCTTGTCATGATGGACCAACTAGCAGACATTTCGAAAATTGAATGACTGGTCACAATGTTTTTCAAATAGGTTATTATTGGCCCACAATCTTTAAATATGCTAAGAAATTTGTTCAAGCTTGAGACAGTTGCCAAAGAGCGGGATGCCCTAGACAGTCCAACGAAATGCCTTTAAATCCATAGCTAGTAATCGAACCATTTGAGCTTTGGGTGCTCGATTTTGTTGGTCCAATCAACCCATCATCAAATCAGAAAACATATATTCTAGTAGAAACAGAGTATATTACCAAATTGGTTGAAGCAAAGGAACTTCCAAGAGCTACAAAGGACACTATGATTCATTTCATATTGCAAATATTTGTGCGATATGGCCTCCCAAGGGACATAATCACAGATAGAGGACCACTGTCTATAGCTAATAAAATTGCTACAACATTAAGAAATTACCACATTCTGGACAAAATTACCTTTGTATCACCCACAAGCAAATGGCCAAGTAAAGAGCATGAATAAAGTGATAGAGGCAATATTAACAAAAACCGTTGCATCACACAAGTGTGATTGGGCATCAAGGTTGTTGGAGGCCTTGTGGGCATACTGAAAAATGTGGAGAAATACTACCATTTATTTAACATATTAGCTAGTATTTGGAAAGGAACCCATCTTTCCAACAGAGTTCGAAATACAAACATTAAGAACAACACAAGAGATTAGTTTGTACTTAAATGAGACCCAGACTAATAGATTATAGAAAATTAATGATCTAGATGAAATTAGGCTCTCGAATCTTCAACACACTACATTAATCCAACTGCATAGAGAAAAATGGCATGAGGCCCTGATCAAAAAGAAAATCTTCCACTAAGGAGAATGGGCACTCCTATATGATTCCAAGTTTCAAGATTTTCCTGGGAACTTCAGACTCAATGGATTGGACCGTATGAAATCTAGAAAGTGCATGACAATGACACCATTACTTTGACTACTATTGATGGATCTGGACATACCTTTAAAGCAAATAGCCATCGAGTGCGACTGTACCATAAACCACTCACTCGGGAATCCTTTTACCAATAGCTCCAGAAAGATTCTGATATGCAGATTCTTGCTAAAGAAAATAATCCTTCCTCGGCATTGATTCACTAAATAACTTCATTGTTCATAAATTTTGTACGTAATTTTTTCTTTTCTGCTTGTATGAACTACTTTCTGTACAGATTTTTGCATTTCTGCATCTTTTGCATTTTGTTGTTCCTTTCTGAAGGAACAATATTTCTACCTTTTTGCTGTTCCTTTCTGAAGGAACAACACTTTTTCATTTTGTTGTTCCTTTCCAAAGGAACAACATTTCCGCCTTTTTTTTGTTCCTTTTCGAAGGAACAACATTTCTGCCTTTTTGTTGTTCCTTTCCGAAGGAACAACACTTTCATTTTTTGTTGTTCCTTTCTGAAGGAACAAAACTTTTGCATTTTCTTGTTCCTTTCCAAAGGAATAGCACTTTCGATTTTTTGTTGTTCATTTCCGAAGGAGAACACTTCCATTTTTTGTTGTTCCTTTCCGAAGGAACAACACCTTCACATGTTGTTATTCTTTTCCAAAGGAACAACACTCTTGTTTTTCTGCTATTCCTTTCCGAAGGAACAACACTCTCGTTTTCTTGTTGTTTCTTTCCAAAGGAACAACATTTCCGCATTTCTTCTATTCCTTTCCGAAGGAAAAACACTTTCATTTTTTGTTGTTCCTTTCTGAAGGAACAACATTTCTACATTTTTGTTGTTTCTTTCCGAAGGAACAACATTTCTAAATTTTTGTTGTTCCTTTTCGAAGGAACAACACTTTCTTTTTTTGCCACTCCTTTCCCAAGGAACAACACTTTCGTTTTTGCTGTTCATTTCCGAAGGAGCAACATTTCCACATTTTTGTTGTTCTTTTCTGAAGGAACAACGCTTTTTGTTTTTGGTTCCTTTCCAAAGGAACAATACTTTCGCCAAAGGAGTGGTATTTTATTTCGTGCTTGCTTTAGTTGCTGTTTCGTTTAAGGAAAAGTTTCTATTCCTCTTAAGGAACGTTAGTTTCGAGTTTATTTTTCTCTTTTTCTTGCTATTCCTCTGAAAGGAACCATGGTTTTGTGTGTAGATGTTCTTTTGTTGTCCCTCTTAAGGAACAATAGCTGTTACATCCAAGGAACAACACTTTTTGAGTGCATTTTTTTTAATTTTTTTGTGAGTGTGCGTTTCATCATTTAGAGGATTTTTGTGAATGATGGTTCAATTAAGGCACAAGTATACATTTAGGCAAGAACACAAAAACTAGGGGGTACTGAAATCAGCAAACCAAAGAAAAATCGTTATCTTTAGAGAAATTGCTTTGAATCGATAAAGAAAAAAAGAGGAAAGGACACAACTATTTATATCACTTTGTTGTCTTTATTTTGACTAAAATCAATTTGATTGATTATTTTTATCATGTTGGTTCTTTCTTAATCTTCATAATTATCTTTGATCATTATTATTGAATAAAAATAAGGGCATATTTTCCTCTATTGAGATGTTCAGACTTCTTCCACCATCCCTACTCTTAAGGAGTGTTGAGCCATCCTCTGTATATAAATAGGAAAGTGCTATATAAAAGAAAAAAAAGAGAAAAAAAAAAGAGAAAGAGAAAAATATATATGATTACTAACATGATTTGTCAGATGAAGGATAGGGGGTCTCATCAAGAGCCAACCTAACATGATTATATGGAAGCAAGTGAATTGGCTTTCCCACTATGGCCACCACACCAAGGATATCATCCAAGAGGCATATCAGAAAAATAAGAAAGTCCTTGGAATAGGAGGTCTTATCACGAGCCGACCTACCCACCTTTCACTCCTTCCTGGTGAATGGCATTCTGATTCATCTGGTTACCAAGCCAGCACAATGACCTCCATTTTGACATCGCACAACACTTTTCTAGACATACATAAGGGATCATGGTTCCAAGGGTGAAACAAGAAACTCTGTCAAGGTTATGGACACCTATGGGAAACAGAGCTCTACTGATGGTATTGAAGTCATGTTTTTCATACACCAATAGTCATTATAAACCCCTTTTCTTATATCTTTATATTGATTTCAAACGAGATTATGTTATATAACCCTTTCAAACCTTTTATACATGACAAATCATTTATAAATCAATCATAATGCTTAAAGTGGATAATGAATGCATAAGATCTTTTACTTACGTCAGCTGTCCTATCCTCTATTTTTTGCATCATTTCAAAGCATTTCCATATCTACTTACGATTTCCATCATAAGCCTCGATTTTAGCAATCCGATGATTTTTGTAATCATGTCATGGATATATATGCCATTCATTTATTTTATTGTACAACTACAATCCAGCATGATTCTCCTTTATTTGTCGGCCGAGGATGGCCTATCACATTTCAGGGCGTGCCGGTGACCTCCATTATACACTGGCGTATGTGTCAACTCCTTATTTGGAGGTATTATGACTCCATCAAAACTTGGGAATAGCAAGTTTAACGGTATTGATATTTCCCAATATGTACAACTGTTGTTCCATCGTCATTTCTATGTTTTTTCATTGTAAAAATTAACAGTGTGCTAAAGCTTGAACAACTTGTTGTTCCATCGTCATTTCTGTTTTTTTGCTCTGTAAAAATTAACAATGTGCTAAGCTTGACCAAAATGGTAGGCAAATAAATACGCAGTGAACCATAGGTGTTAATGATCTTTGACGCTACATGCGAAATTTTAGTAAGAGTAGGATGGATTACTTACCTTAACTGACTACAGTAGTCTAATGGGACGGTGGCCATTGAATTTCTACAAAATTTACAAGAAGATCGTTCCATGGTGAGGGGGAGGCAAAGATCAGTAACTGATGCGATAATTGCTGAAGTATCGAGACTGCCAGCTGTTGGACCAGTATGGACCCATAAAAAGGTGAGACTTCAGGACACCATAACCATCTTCCGAGATAAAGGATAGAGTGTTGTTGTTAAAGGAAAAGGAGTCCTTCTTGCAACCCTGGGAGAACCTTGGGCAAAATTAGTCAAAATGTTGCGAAGCTACATCACATATGATGGTAGAAAAGACGTGGTAAGACCACGCCATCTCAAATGGTTAGTTGTATTAAAACAAAACTGTGTTGTAAATTTGCCTGCACACTTAAATTTTTTATTACATGATGCTACTCGTAGTTTAAGAAAATCTCGTCATGTAGAAACGATAGTAAGTCATCATGGCTTAATTCGGCTAATAGTCAGTTATAGTCTAGGAAGAATTGATATTCTCAATAGATGGGGGATTAGCCTTACCAGCCCCGAAACGAAAAGGAATTGCTAGTACATCAATTAGACAGCAGAAATGTAGACAGTTCGCCGCAGATTGGGGAGAAGCAAAGGAATGTTGGGAAATCCCCAAGAAAATAGTAGCCAACCATTAGTGATATATGACTTAGAGGATGAGAAACCCCAACGACTTGAAGGAGGGGAAAACGAAGAAGAAGAGGAATTATAAGAAAATGAAGAAGAGGAACCAGAAGAGGAAACTGAGCACTCCAGCAAGGAAGAAGGGGATGAAGCAGAGCAACCTAGCGAAAGCCCATTACAAAATCCTCTGCAAGAAGATGAATTGGCCCAAATTTTGGCCAATATGGGTGAATACATCCAGCCCCATAGCCCACACAACCTTGATATTAAGGCAGGACAGTCATAGGAACACTCTGCTCATAGTAAGACTGTATCCGAGGAGATGGTTGATGAGGAAGAAGAAGAAAGGAAATCACAGGAACACTCTGCTCATAGAAAGAGTGCATCTAATAAGATGAATGATGAAGAAGATGTAGAAGTAGAAGTCACCCAGGAAATAGTAGATCAAACCAGGGTTTCCTCCCCTCAGAAGCTTGATCAGTAGAACGAGAACACTGAAGAAGTGTTCCAAGCAGAAAACATGGAAATAAGCCAGTGTGAGGGTAGAATCCATGAAGAACAAATCCCAGGCCCAAGAAAAGAAACAACTGTTGCTTTGAAGAAAATGAATGAAATCAAAAGGTTGCAAAAGGAACAACAAAGACTACTAAATGTAGTAAAACAACTCAAACAACAAATAAAGGTTCTAAAAATGTGGAGAATCTCAAAAATAATCCCTGGAACAAAGGATGAATCCACCGAGACGAAACCCCATAAAATGAAGACCAAAAGGACTCAAACCGAACCCATTATCATTTAGAACCGCAAGGAACAACATGCAGTTGTTACAAATACAAAGGCTCAAATAGAAGACACACCAGTCTATAATAGGGACGTCTAGATATAGGCATTGTCCTCTAGCACCACAACCAACCAGATAGTTCATGAGAAGGAAACACGGACTATAGGAACCAAATGTCGCAATAAGGAGATCCAGCTAGATCTCCAACCCAAAAATGTTTTTATGGACAATGATCCAAGGATAGTGAGACTTCAAAAGGATTTGGCACACACCCAACAAATGATAGAAAACCTCACAAAGGAAACTATTCCTCAGGAGAAATATCAAAAGTTACAGTAGTAAGTAAAGAACATCAATGCATCAGAGAGCAAGGCCTTCGATAGATGTCGGAGGGTAGAGGAAAAAGTTAAAAAGGTAACTAATAGACTAGACACAGTTATGAGTCAAATGGATACCCTATGTTCTTTATAAACTGATGTTCTAGCCTATAGGGCACCTGCTAAAAATTATGCTTTGTTTTTAATGGAAAGGTACTTACAATTAAAAATTAAGGTTGTCAAGGCAAGGGTGCCTATAGAGTTAAAAACTATTGATGATTTTATAAACTACTGTAAACATTATGGGGTGAAAGTCCAGCGATAGCTATGTGAAGTTTATTTGCATAGTCTTGTGTTGGACAGTGAAACAAAGGAGAACCCTAGTCCTTTTGTGGGTGATATTCAACTTCAGGCATTCATCTCTTTTTTTTCTAACCAGATAATGTGGATTAAAGCCCATCATACCTTTCAGACACATGAGAATAAGTTAGATCTATGGGTAAGGGGTGAACCAAGAAACCCATTACAACGATGGAATAAGCATAGAAGCTTAATGAGAAAGAAGGGTGTGATCCAGACATTGGGACCCATTCACACAGCAGTTGTTTAGCAAGGGGTAGAATACTTCCTAGCCATCAAACACCTTGCCATAGCAGTAGCTAAACTCTGATGGAAGACTTCCAATCGGAATGTTTAGGATAGAGAGCCATTCAATTACAAAAAAATTAAGTTAGCTGTTGATTGCCTGGTTACCTATAGAAACCCCATCTTGAGAGAAGGCCCGCATTGGTTAGATTGTAGGTTTCGAAGTCTAATTATCAGGTATCTTGCACCAGCGTATAAGGCCCTATATGAATTGCGTAAAGGCTAGACAGGGCATATTTTTGAAGTTTTAGCCACACATCATGGTTTTAGACCACTGCATGAAAATCCTTCTCCAGCCTATTCCCTAACTTCCTTGCATGTAAATTACAATCTTTTCATGAGGGCATGAAAAAGGGTAAGCAGGGGAGTGTGTTGAGCATTGGAAAATGTATGTATTTACCATTTATTTCTTTATCTTTATCTTTGAATCATAACTCCTTTACATTCTAAGATGGTAATATGTTAAAGAATTATGATAGACTTAAGGAGATTTGTGATTGATGCAAAATGACTAATTATTGTCTTTTTCTATGCAAAAAGTGAAGAAAATGGAAAATCACTATTCAGGAGGAAAAGACAAAGTAGAAGCAACTGTTGTCCCTTTGATAGAAAGTTATATCCAGACAAGGAGATCAAGATCGGAGCACATGACCCAGGAAAAGGAAGAGGAAATGCGACATCAATGCAAGAAGACAAAATGATAACTGAATATCAAAGGTATGGTGAATCCCTCAAGATCCTTTGATCCCGAGGGATCACTTCTTCAAGACTTATCTGTATTTTTTATACTTCCACCTGGCCATTATAGAAAGCGACAGCACTGGTAGCCCTAGGGGTGGATATTATTTTCAATTTGTAGAATTTACTATTGTAATCTTAACTTTTCTCATTGATTCTCTTTAAAGAGAAATAGTTGTGACTATGCCATTTATGATTAATATATAACTCAGTTTTTGTTCCATTATCTGATCCTAGAGTAACTGCAATAGTGCTTCCGTGGTGGCTAAGGGCCCAGCCCTTGTGGATCACTTTCTTCTTGTATCATTATTTTACAATTATAGTCGTGTGTGGTTTGATTTCCTTTGCATTCCTTAACTTTCTTTATTCAATAGTCTTCTATTTCTGAACATTTCATTGTATTTCTTTGTTATATCAAAATCATAATTGAATATCTAGATTATTATTTACAACCTAAAATGTTATGTTGCTCATTCTGAAACAATCTTGCACTATCTAATTTAGATTATGTTGTTCATTTATAGATTGAAATTGTTGTTCATTTACAGTTGTGATTGTTGTTCATTTAGCTATGGTTCACTTACAATTGTGACTGTTGTTCATTTGATTACTGTTCCATTATAGCTACAATTGTCATCACTTGATAATTGTGGTTAATGTTCTATATGCTAGAATAAGATTACTGATTCAATTACTCTATATTCACTGTGTGGTTACACTTAATTAGGTTTGTTGTTCGTTTCTTAGTTAAAGATTGTTGTTCAATTCCTTTCTTAGTTAAAGGTTACTGTTCAATTCCTTTATTAGTTAAGATTGTTGTTCAATTCATTTCGGTTAAGATTGTTGCTCAATTTACTTCTGTAAATGAAGCTTTGTTGTTTGATCTTTTCTGTAGATTTAGTTGTTGTTCATTTTCTGCTAATTGAATTGATTTTTCCAGTATTTGCTTTAGTGTGAATAGAAAGATCCACAACTATAACGAACATTGACTACTATTGTCTAAGTTCTCAGATTGGAGGTCTTGCCTATAATTGATTTTCATTTACATTAGTTTACAGGGGAAAGAGTTATCATTACTGCATCCTTGACTGATGATTGCTTCTTGAGTGAATGATTTAGTTACAAAGGATTTATTTTTCTCACCATTACAATTAGATTTTGTTTCCAACATTCATTTACCTTTACTTTTGTAAGCACTATACTACAAACATTACTCTTGAACAAGTGACCACCTCAGACTGAGTACACTCTTGATATAAAAAATCGTGCCTGGATTGATAATTAATGTAGGGTAAATAGGTGTTCAAAGACACCTTTTTATTGCTCCTTGGTTACTTCGTCTGATAAGTTGTGGTCACACCCATGGTAGTATAGCCAAAAACTCTCAGTGACAATATTCTGGTGCAGTGGTAGGGTTGCCCATACGTGGCCTCATTTTTCTGTCGATGCATAATACATACGAGATTTTGGTTTCCATTTTTCTGATATCCTCATTCATTAATATGATTTTCTGCTTCAATGGTACCTAATCTTCTTTGATTTCACGAAGCTCAAATTTCCCTTGCTAAATGGATTCTTGAATTTGCATATGTTCGTCCTCGCCAAGCTACATAATCTCTTCGCTTTGGGCCTCACGTGTTCTCGCAATTAAGGGAGTTATTGCGTGAGTATTCTTTCCCAAAGATACAACCTCAACTCTACTTGTCATCTTTGGAATCATTTCCATGCTCAGGTTCTTGCACATGGCCCTATACGCCCATCGAATTGCTGGCATGCGTAGGTCTCAATCTGTTCATCCTGCATGGCAAACTCTGTTCATGATTCTGCATAGCTTTTTGAATGCTCCGATGTGGAATATTTGTGGTGTGCGTCACTTTTCCTATTGCCACGCCAAGTTCCAATTTTCGATCCTTATTCTAGGATGTGCTTGAACAACACAAATCTGCATCCATCGACACGGGTGGGCACGCAAACTACATCGTCTTGTCTGCCCAGCTCTTATTCGATGCTAACGACTTCCAAAATGTAAGCGCATTCGTCTTCTACATTCACACCAATTTCCAATAGTCTTCTGATGTGTACTCCACCATCGTGTGGGTGTCGTGCGTAATGCCCATTCCAACGCACTGTACCACTGCTATTCCAGTACTGCACTTTCAAATTTGTCTAGGAATTCATCCACTGTTGTTACCCCATCATATGTTGGCAGTTCCCTTGCTTCTGTCATCACACACCACAGTGATCTAATCATCATGTTGTAATTCAGGGTTGTCACTTCATGCAATCAATTCTGCCAGAAATCTACTTCTTCATCTGAATCCGAAGGACAGGAACTATCACATTCCCATGAGATTCTCCCATCTGCAGTCAAGTTCACCTGATCCTAGTCTTGCACCATTACCTGGTAAATGCAATCTAGCTCATCGTTGTTGTCATCATCATGCACAGGCTCAGTGGAACTACTACACATAGGGACATTTTCTAGAATATCATCTTCCGCTTCTTCAGGTTGATGACTCCTTTCATATCAGTGGCCCAGTCAATTCCTAGCAACACAGGATAAGGATTGTTGTCATCAACAATCTCTATCACTTCAAATTCCCTCTGCGTGCTCGCACCTTCAATATCAACTGTTACCCCTTGCAACCTCCTCATGGGAAAAATCTTCTATTGGTTTTCCATTCATAATTGAATAGGGGACCACTACAATGTGGGCCTGCCCATGAGTTCCCATGTCTACTTTGGTAACACATTCACGTCTGAACCTAGTTCTAGGATTACCTGATCCATTTCATATTCTCCAATCTGCATCGTTAATCTCATTTCCCTCCCAGTTCATAATGTATGCTTTCCTATTTTTCAAACGACATGTGGTTCACCCGGCCCTATGCACCTAGTGATCAGCTCTTGTAGTCCTTTAAATGCCCTATTATCACAAAGCAACTTCATGCATGTCTCTAAAACGGTAGTAAGCATAGAAGGATCCATTCTTGGCTCGGTTGATCCCTACTACCTAAAGTAGAGGCCTCTGTGAAGCTCTTCTTAGCTTCCATAAATGTCTCCTTAGCGCATTCCAAGTCAAACTCAAGTTCCTTTGTAGGAGCCTTGTGAACCCATCTATATTCCTTAGGCTGCTTCGCCTTATCTTCCCCTATGGTCATGCCACTTCTGACCATCATGTTCACATTGGGGTCTTCTTCGCATGGTTTATACTTCATCATTTGGATATTCTAAGTTAGAGTAGGCTGTAGTACCCCTTTCTCGCACATCTATGTGATCAACATAGGACAATCTACCATTTCATGATCAAACTGAGCATAGTATGAAGAATATACTCTCATTAGGTTGGTACAATCGTTGGTGTAGTGCCCTCGTCCTCCGCAATTGTAACAAATTAACTGTCTATGGCCCCTTCCTAGTCCCATTCCTCCTCATCCTCGACCTCCACCCTGAAATCTAGTGCGCTCCATCCCCGCAATTGGGTCGATGCCTCATGTTTCTATCTGCATTCTATATGCTGGGGTCTGCTCCATCATTAACCTGTAGCTACCACAAGTATGCTCGTCGTGGCCCACCGATCTACAAAAATTACAAAACAGTTGTTGGAGAGTCTGTGTATACTTCTGCAACAAGTGACAGTTATCCGTGATGTGCTTTCCTCCTATCTGACAGATTGTGCACCATAGTGCGGCTGCCGCACTTGGCCTTGCCTGTGCCTCTGGTCTCAATGGCATTGGTCCCCCTCCTCCCAAGTAGTTCACGAATAATGGATAGTGGTTTTTGTTATGGCCCTAGCCTTTGCATTTTATGCACCACACCTCTTTGCATGCCTCTAGCTGTGGCGCCCTATCTTGCTTCAAATCTACATCTCCAAGCATAGATTCTGTAGTTGTGCATGGATTTGCTGGACTCCAAACCCTGGATCTTGTATTGGTGTTTCATGCAACGTCATCGCCATTTCCAACGCATTGGCATGGATTGAAACCTTCTGCTGTGATATTGTCATCCTTAGGCATGGCGTCAAAGATGCCACAAACCATGTGTAGTGTTGCACATCCATTAGCGTCATATTAGCCACGCAAATCATACTCTTTAGCCTATGATCTAGATCCCAAGGGGTCTCGCCTGGAAGCATCACGATTTCTTTAAATCTGATGATTAACTGTGTCTCTGATTTCAGCCAACAAATTCTTTGTATATCGCATTCTATATCTCCACTATTCCTACATTTGCATGATCATTAGAGTGCTTGATATACCATGTCAGTGCACGATCCTGCAGTGTGCTCACCAATTTGGCCTTCTTAATGTTGTCGTTTGTGACCCCTTGTGCTTGCTACACTGCTCTTACCAGGAACCAGAACTGGTCTCGATCCTCATTCTATACTCCTCTGAATACAGTTAGCTTGATTGCGCTCGTCATGCTGAAATGTGGGTTTGGTGGAGGTGGGGTGGGTGAAGATGGAGGTGAAGTAGGTGAAGTGGGTGATGGCATAAGTGGAGGTGATAACTGCGGAATGGGCTATCTTAAAAAACTGACCGCACTTCTCGAAGAAACCCAATTGAGCTCTTCCTAGCTCTCTTGCGAAGGTGAAATTAAGGGTTTGTTTCCTAATCCCTTGGTACCTTTGTAGATCTTTCTTCTATGCGTTGTTCCAACATTAATGTATTCGCATAACCCGCTTTTCACATAACAACATATTAATCCAAGTATTTAATTATTTAATGTACTTACCTCGTGCTCCATTGAGAAAACATCGTTCTTCTTCGTTATAGCTCATGGTCATGTCTACCGCAAACTTAGTGATAAATCCCCCTATTATCTAGTTAAGCCAATGGTCCATAGCTCATGCGATTATATTTTCTAATGCCTCTAGTCCGCACACTAACTCCGGAGTCCACACTCTCTATTGGTCAAGCTTACACATTCCCTAGCTATTGACCAACCTCGCAATCCACTCGTATAGTTTGGAAGGAAAGGATGCAAAGAAGATCTCGTGGATTTCCGTATACATGTAGCAATCTAGCGACCTTTTCCTAGTTACCTATGGAGTTTTGTTTTCCTTTGTCACTAACTTGTGAAGGTTCTTGTCCAAACACTCTTCAATTTCCTTCTTTGTTGGGTTCTATTGGCATGACATCATACATCCCTTAGGTAGATCTCGGTCCTGGCAACAGAACCATTTGTTGGGTTGTTGGGGCCTGACCCAGGTTCAAAAGTGATTTAGCCAAAAAAATCCTGAAACTATCGGCCCTTTCAGCAATAGTCCACGGTGCGCAGGCTGAGGTGTCACCCGAGGTAGTATGGGAGGGTGCTAGAACCAGGTTTCCACACCCTAGGGATGTGTTGATGAAACCTAGGAAGTTCATGAACTGAACCTGCATGCTTGCGCTGCTCCCCGCAGTCGTCTATCCTTCGCAACTTGTGCAACTACTTCCCCGTAGCTCTGTAAAGAGTGCTAAGAGGTGTTGTCTATATCCTTATTCCTTACTGTGCTTTTATTATAGATCTTAACTTAATTATGTGGCCCCAATATTCTCAATAATCATTCAACATCCATAACAATTATGCACAATCATAAACTGTAAACAGATGCATAAATATAATAGAAGCATAGGCACAGAATATTCCAAAATCAACTTATCTTTTATTAATTCTCTGTTCAATTACAACCCCAACTTCACCCTATCCACTCAGCTGCAGGGGTTTGCGCACACAGCTATGGACTCTACCGGGCTTTTGTGCACACAGTTGCAGAGCCTCTCCCTACTACTACAACCCAAGACTCATACTTACAGACTCAAAGCTAATTCCTCATCTCAAAAGAATATATAACTTAATACCAAGACTACCTTTTATACTTAGAGCCTCGCTCTATTTATACCATCCCATGGTCCGCGGACCATGTGTAGGCCGACACATTTTATATTAAATTACATTATTTTAGGGCAGAAAACCCTAGACTCTCGCACTCTGTGCCCACATTTTGTGGGGTCTTTACATTACATTGACCAAAACCTCAGGCTTCAAGCCCCAAAAACATGCTATGGGGGGATCCGCTACCCAACATGTAACTAAATAAGGAACACCAATATTTCCAAAAGGGGGAAAGAACCAAGATTCCAATAATAAGGGCTTCCATGACTGATAGAGTTCAGAACTATTTCCATCAAACTCAACCTTAGGTCTACTAAGGTGTATGAATTGATTTAATTAATTGATTTTAAAGAATAAAAACACAAATAAAAATAAAAAAGGGTAGCTAGGCATAAAATGATTACTAAGTTATTGTGAATTACAATAGATGGTCAAGGACATGTAGGAGATCTCCCTGAATGTTGAGTTTTTTGTATCACAGCTAACAAGGAAGCCAACTTGCTTACATATGGCAAGTTTGCAACCTACTGGGGACTTATAAACTTTACTCAAAGGTACATGGAACTGCAGTCTATAGTACTATTATCTAATGCATAACGATATGATTGGGGCGTTCTGATATATTCCGATGTATGTGGTAAGACAACCATTTCCAAAATCTAATGATGAAAGTAATGAAAAATATTACATTTATGTTATCCTAGACCCACTATATGTCTCGTTAATGTTCCAAATGATCCTTAGGTTAATTGAATAAATTTTAAAGTTGATCTACATTAAAGTTTCAGTTTCAAAGTTCACAGAAAGAATTCACCTAAACTCCTATAATGCAAGTAGCATGATTAAAAGAAATATTTTTTGTTCAATGAAGATCCATCTAATAGAAGGAAGGAGTTTCAAACAATGATGCAACAAACAAGAACTTCATAATTAATATCTTCAAATTTACTATTCCAATTGAATTCAAAGTTGTAATGCATGAAGAAAATGAAATATTTTCTTTTCCTTTCCTTTCCAAATGCAATAAAAAATGAAGTGTGACTAGAATAGTTAATCAAAAGAAATCACATAGACTGAAACTGCAAAATGAAAGTATTTTATCAAATAAATGATCAAGATAATTGAGAAAAAACCCAAATTGAAATAAGAAACAAAAATAGGAAAACTATCATCAAAAGGAAATCTTACTCAAATTTAAAGAGATTGTTGGTTTTATAGAGACATTGACTAGTTCAAAGATAGAAAAAATCATTGCAATCAAAACGGAA
Source organism: Pinus taeda (assembly GCA_000404065.3). Taxonomy (NCBI): domain Eukaryota; kingdom Viridiplantae; phylum Streptophyta; class Pinopsida; order Pinales; family Pinaceae; genus Pinus; species Pinus taeda. The sequence goes on from APFE030645359.1 coordinate 258,708, forward strand.
CTCAGAGTAAGGGATAAAAATACAATTTTTTTCATCTTACATGGCCATTGTAGGCTATATATGACAACTAGTGTGATTCATCACACTAACAAATCAAGACAATTATGATGGGATGGTATGTATCAAAACGGAAAGTGTGTTGGGGATGATTTTGATGAAAAGACAAAAAGTAAACCCTACCAAGCTCAAAATTATACTTTCCTAAGACTAATAATTGTCTGAAGAAGTCAAATCAAGTCACTTTTAAAGGTCCTAAAACAATATTAAAAGGAAACCACTAAAGTAACATCTTGTTCCCTAGTGGAGTCACCAAGTTATCTGACAAATGATTTTGTTATGTGGATAGAAGAAAACTCCATAAATCTAGTGGCTTGATCTAGAACAATAGAGAGAAAAAGATTATGATTTCCTTAGAGAAATTTATAATATGGAAGAAACACTCCTTAGAGAAATTTAAAATATGGAATAAAGACTTACCTAGAATCTAATGCAAGCTCTCCTTTCCCCTTTCTTGTAAGCTCCAAATCCAACTCCGCATGATAAAGGTGGAACCTACAAAACAACTAAAGTGAGAAAGAGAATCAAAGCATATAAATAACATATACTAACATCTATAAACCATGATTCAAGGAGAATTTATTTGACATATTCATAAATGAGGCATAAGTATAGGAAAACAAAGAACTTTTTATATTGATGAATGTAAGAGAAGATACAACCCTTGCATATCTTGAGCTTGTAGATGTCTCCCAACTATCTTGTTCTTAATTTTCCGCAAAGAAAGGTTTCAATCACAACTCAAGTGAATGGATGGATAATGGATCCCTAGGCACAAAGAAACAACATGAAGGTACCATTAAGAGTCTCCAAAAATCAACCCAGACTCTATGGGAGGCAGGGAATTTATAGGATAAAACAGGTGGTTTGGATTTACCATTCTAGGACATAGATCCACATTAGAAGCAGGATAAGTTCTAGGGATAAGACCTCAAGAGTAGGAGTTCAATATCTGATCCAATAGTAAATAGTTAAAACCATTCAGGAAGCTTCTATAAAGACAAGATTCAAATTTATTTTTTATTTTTACCAAATTCTAGGGACAATCACACTTTTAGTGAAGACAACATGCACTGGTCAGTTCATTTTCTTTGTGTACAACTTGTAATAGTGAAATTTGCATGAAGCCTAAGTGTGATGGGACCAAAAAATAGGGTTTTGATCTATTTAACCCATAATTATTGGAAATTTTGGAAAAAGGATGCTCTTGGATTTGTAGGGGATAAATCCAAAGTGTCAATGGATTTTGATTGATCTAGTTTCAAGGTGATTTGATTGGATGTGACAAAATGTTATGTACCATATGGGAACGTGTTTACAATATTTACAGAGGAAATTGAAGAGAGTTAGAGTAATCAAAGCAAAAATCAAGAATCAGTAATTAATACTAAAGAAATTATTGAAGAAGTTATCAACCACGTGGAAATAAAATGCAATCAAAGAGGCACAAATCCTATGTAGTAATCTCCAACTTCCACATATGATACTAATATGATTTCATCCTGTAGTTAGAGGAAGACAAAGGATACTGCAAGTGGAAAATTGGTTCACAGTAAGCTATGGTGTGGAAAATATGATGGAGAGACTCCAGAGATTCACATCAGACATAGCTTAGATGGTTAAATAGGTGAAATATAGAAGTCCCCCCCAAAATAAGTAGCATTGAACAAGATATGAAGGTGGAAGTTGGTAACACTATACCATGTAATTGGGTTAGTACATGGTTAGTAGAAAGTAAAGAAATAATGGAGGAAATTCCCAAAGAAGTCATAACAATTGATGACCTCCCTACCACATTATGAAATGCAAACTATAACAAGGAAAGTAAAAAATTGAGAATTGAAAAGGTAAAGATTGATAATAAAAGGGCTATTGATCAAGTAGAAACAATTTTTTATTTTTGTCGTTGGATTCCATAGGGCTCATTAAATTGCATCAATCTACTGGTAACACACTTACAGATTTTATTAGTGAATAAAATATAGAGAACCTGACTAAAAGAAAGAATAAAATAGTTATAAGAAGCTCTAAATATGGGTCCCTTATTAATGACTCCACTGGTAATATAGGCACCATCATCGACAATTTCTATCCCCACTATATCCCATAGATTAATAAAGTTCTCAAACTCCTTAATGTAGAGAGAAATTAAATTATCACTAATATATGCCAAAGATTAGGAATTATTGAACATGCATGGAAAGCAACTTCAAATATATGGTGTTTAGCATAGAGAATTAAGTCATTTGTCGATTTGGTTAAAAGTAATCTTAAGGTAGACATACATTTTGTTGACAATGACTTACTTATTTTTAGACAAAGGTTTGGTTAAATGTCTAATCTAGAGAGAAAAAATAAAGGACTCCCAAATGCTAACCAGATAAGGCAAATCAAATTTGAATGGTCTAAGTGAATCAGGACATTAGAGAACATTATTTCTGAATGTGAAAAAATAGGCATTAGAAGAGATGATTCTTTTCTCAAGGTGGTAGAGATTGTTCATGATTAAGCAATTTATACATCATACATGATTCTAAATTAATTTTGAGAGAGGTGTTAATGGATAAATTAGAAAAGCTAAAGGAGTAAAAGGAAATAGAGTTTGATGATATAATTGATTTTGCTACAAAAGAAATTAGAAATTGTCTGATTACTTTTGTTAGTATAAGGAATATAAGTTTTTCTTGGTTACACAATTGCAATAAGAAGCTAGGGAAATTGAGAAGAATATATTAAATATGTTACAGTCCCTTCGATGCAATATTTGATTAAAACTATGTTGGAGAATTTTTTTCATGAAATCATGAATCTAAAAGAATGTTGATAGTCAAACAATCATGATCTATGATTTAATATATAGTGAGTATTCTTAACTATTGGAAAATTTGTTTTTATGTTTACTAGTATTTAGTGATTTAGGGTGGTTGGTTGTGTTATCAGGACCTAAGCTAATTTCTAGATGCAATTTCTTATTTTTCCTTGCAAGTACCTTTTTCCACATTACAAATCATGGGAGCCGAATTCCACTCCCCATTTCGATGAGTGCTTTAGACAGGAAACATTATTCTTTGTACAAAACAAAATTGAAATGGTTTAATATCTAAATGTGTTTTCAGTTGCACAATCCACTGCATCTACACATGCCTTTTATCAGATACCTTTCTTTCATATATAAGTTATCATTTATTACATTTACTTAATTCTTTTTTTTTGCTAAAGCAAGTGTCGATCCTTCTATTTCATTAAGCCAAAAATTAGTTTACAATATATACATGCGTCAACCTGACGCCAAGGAATCAGAAACTAGCCACTAAAGGCCAAATTTTTGCCCTTACAAAGAAAACCTCTGAACCCATAGATAATAATCCATGTTTGTATCCTGAATTTTAGAAGAAAAAGAAAATCGCGTCGAATCTTTTTCCCCCCAGCCCTCGAAAAGCCCCTAGAATCTGATACATCCATCTCAGCACCCAATCCGATGACCAAGGAGGAGATCATCCATCAAAGATGCTCAATTTTTAACGATCCCGCCCCACAAAACAGTACGACCGATCATGACCGTTGATCCACGTTATGAAATCCAACATATGAGATTGATTTCTCTTCGAACAAGGCAACCGGAAAAAAGTGTGTGATGGAGGGTAGTATACGAATCCACCTCCCTACCACGTGTTAGAAACAGAGTGGAATTGCTACAAAATTGAAAAAACCATTTTCCACTTGAGAGTGGTTCGATCAGCCAAAAACCACTAAGGAAGAGGTATTACTACATGGAGCTCAAAATTATAGATAATTCGGCTGTCAGAAAGACTAGAATCATCTCTTGCATTCATTTTTTATTTGCCTAAACTTGGAAGCAAGTAAAGATGAGAGTCTCCCCACTGATTGACTCTCCGATGAACTGTGATATCCAATTCTCTAACCCTGGGGTTTTCAGCTTCTAACAATGGTATGTCCCTCACCCAAAAACAATTTTCCATATAATTTTGACACATACAAAGGATAATCATTTCAAGCTCACCTCCATGGCTTTGTTTCTAAACACAGCCTTATCTTCTTCTGCTTGCTCGAAACAAAGAGCTCTCAATCTGCTCTGGCTCGGCTCCTGCCACTCATTAGAAACCCTATCTTCTATACAACTGACACCTTGGTTGGCAAGAAGATCCGCTAGTTTATTGGCCTTTCTATGAACATGATTGAAACTGACTGTGCGTAGGCCTTGGAGATGACCCTGAATTCTTTGGAAAAATCGGATTAATTTCCAATGTTTGGAGACTTTCTCCGATGGTATTCCACTACTAATTATTTTCACAGAGTTGATAATTAACTCAGAGTCTGCTTCTATTATCACATTCAAGCAATTGTCTTGACTCAACAATTCTAGGCATTGCTCCAAAGCCCTTATTTCAGCCATGTTGTTGGTGGCTCTTCCTAAGTGGCAGGGGAAGATGAAGATTATGCATCCCTCTTCATCCCTTAAGACTCCTCCATACCTAACAGTTCTCGGGTTTCTTTTTGAAGCCCCATCAATGTTGTATTTCAAATATCCTTCAGGGGGAGGGTGCCAGAAATCCTTCTCCATATCCATTGAGATAACTTTCCTATCTAGGCCTTGACGACTAAGCCCCTACATACCCAGTTACTTGAGAATTTTTAAATCGGTTTTTGAGGGAGGATTTTTAGGGTAGTTACGAACAGTGTTTCCCACTGTCTCCTTCAATTTTTTTAGGATCAGCTCAAATAGGTGTTGTGGAGTATCCTTTTCATCCTTAAATATTCTATTGTTCCTCTCTTTCCAAATGTTCCATATGATGAAGCTTGGTGTTAGGGCCCAAGATGAGCTAAGAAAATCATGATTTGAAAAATTTCTTCTCCAATTATTGACAGTATTGATGATACTCCCTCTGTCCCTATCAGTTTGTTGAAATATAGTGGCAAATATGTCCCATAACCAAGAGGTGAAAATGCAGCTATTGAGTATATGCTCCATTGTTTCCTCTTGAGCTTCACAGAGTTGGCATCTTGAAGGCCCCCAGACACCCCTCTTCTTGATATTATCCCAGGTCAAGATTTTCTTGTAATGCACCAACCACATAAAGAGTTTGATTTTCATCCACCTTTGGTGCCTCCATGGATTCTATCAATTTTTGTTTGAAACCTGGGGATCCAGTGCTAGGAGAATACCTTCTGCTTCCTTACGATTGAAGGTGCCCCCTTTATTATTGCCCCTTCTTAGTTGGTCTTGCCCCCCTGTTACTAAGATCTTCCTTTGTTCCACCATTTTCATGAGTGCCTCTAATTTTGTTTTTAGGGGATTGTTATTTCCGCAATCAATGTTTTTCTAGATTCTCCACTTCTCTGTATCATGAGTTTGATCCCAGAAGTCCTTTACCTTAATTAATTATTGGGTGTGTATCTCCTACTTAAGATCAAAGAAGTCCTCTTTTAATAGGATTGGTTCTTGTTTCCACTTCTCTTCCCAGAAAAGAGCTAGATCCCCTTCTCTAATTTTCCAGAAGCTATTTTCTTGTACTAGACTTCTATTATCCTAGGCTTTGTTCCAGATGTATGAGCCCTTTATATTTCCTGACATTCTTATGAGATCACTAGTTTTCCAAGAGCTAGCATACTTTTCCTTCCATATATTTTCCCATTGAGCCTTTGGATTTTGAACCCAATGCTACCAAAGTTTGGCCTCTAAAACGTTGTTGAGAATTTCCTGATCATCCAAGACTAGCCCTCCATGGTTCTTGGGTCTACAATTTTTTCCCAAGACACTAAGCCCCATTTTTTCCTTGTCTCCTCCTTACCCCAAAGAATTTTTTTTGAATATTTCTAAATTGTTGTAAGACTCTTTTTGGAGCTGGGAGGGCTGATAGCATAAAAGTAGGGATTACTTGTAGAACTGCTTTTGTAAGTACCAACCTACCCAAAAGATTTAAAGATCTGCTAGTCCATTTTCTGACTTTATCTTGCAACTTGTTGATCAATGGTTCCAAAATGATCTTGAGCATCGGTTTAGCGATTAGAGGGATTCCCAAATATTTTGAGGAAGGAAATCCCTTTGAAAGCCTAGAATTTTGGAGATATTTTTCTGAATAGCAATATTGGTATTGAAGAAAAAGATTTTTTGATTTGGAGAGACTAACTTCCATACCTGAAGCCAAGGCAAAGAGATTCAATTTTTTTTTGTAGGTTGAAGCTTCTTTGACTGTAGGGATTCCCTGTAACATGGTGTCATCAACAAATTGTTGGTGAGTCAAGGCCTGACCATTATCAATTAGTTGCATGCCCTTGATCTTTCCTGTTTCTTTAGCATGCTTAATAGATCGACCCAGTCCTTCCATCATGGGGATGAAAAGAAAAAGAGAGAGTGGGTCTCACTATCTGAGGCCTCTGGAAGGATTAAAAATCTCAGAGGGAGAGTCATTTACTAAAATTGAAAATCTGGAGGAAGTCACCAGTGCCATTACCCATCTGACCCAGTTGTGATTAAATCTGAAAGCAATAAGAATTCTTTTGATATAGAGCCAGTTCGCCTTATCATAAGCTTTGGCTATATCCAATTGAATGATCATGCCTGCCTGCTTCTTACTAGATAAAGAGTGAACCACCTCTTAATCTTGAATGATGTTGCCAAGAATTTATCTACCTTCCACATAACTGGATTGTTCCCCTGAAACCAGTACAGGAAGTAGAGGTTTGAGTCTGTTAGCCACTACCTTCGATATAATCTTATAGACCACATTGCATAAAGCTATGGGTTGATACTTATCTAATGTTTGAGTGTTATCTTGTTTAGTTATCAAGGTGATGAAGAAGGTATTGACCACTCTTAGAATGGTTCGGTTCAGCCTGGAATCCTCCACAACCTGCAAAATATCTTGTTTAACAATATTACAACAAGCCTTAAAAAAATCCACATTGAAACCATCTGGGCCTGGAGCTTTGCCATTCTACATATCTTTGAGGACTTCACTAACCTCCTCTTTCATTACTGGCCTGTTAAGGTTGAATTTATCCTCTCTGGTAACCAGTTTCAGTATATTACTAGTTACCTCCATGATGAAATGATCTCTATCTGAATTATTCTCCTAATTTATACCTTGGAAGTGATGAACTAACACCTCTTCTATGGCTTTATGGGAGTTTTAAAGCTCCCCTTCCTCATTCTTTATCGAAAATATTATGTTGTGAGCTCTGTTGGCAATGCTGGATCTGTGAAAAAAAAAATTGTTACCCTCTCCTTCTTTTAGCCATTGTACTCTAGACTTCTGTCTCCAAAATATTTCCTCCTGTTTACATAGATTTTCCCATTCTTGATGATGCTTATCAACTTTATCACTTTTGAGTTTTTCAAATCCTTCCATGATCAGAGCTTGGTTTAGAACTTGCATTTTGTTTTCAACGTATTTTTTTCCTCAAAAATATTGCCAAAATCCTTCTTGTTCTAATATTTGAGCTTGAGCTTGATGTACTTTAGTATTTTATGAAGTAGGAATATGCTTGTCCCCTAAATCTGCAAATCTTTTGACCACTTTTTTTCCATATTGCTTATGAATTTTGGGTGGGACAGCTAGATATTTTCAAATCTAAAAGGTCTATTCCTGGGAATATCAATGCCTTTGATCTCCAATTGAACTGGCCAGTGATCAGAGCCTTCAAAGGGAAGAATTCTTGCTATTCCTTCTTTATCTATTAACATAGGATCCTCTAAGATAATAAATCTGTCTAACTTGGAGGCTACATGAGACTCGCCTCCTCTTTTATTGTTCCAGGTAAAGAGGCCCTTAATTATATCTATATCAATTCATTTCATATTGTCTATAAAGGTTTGAAACTCTAAAGAGTCTTTACCAAAAACTCTGGTTCCCCCCTTTTTCTCCGAAAGCAATTTAATCATGTTGAAGTCTGCTCCCATGATCCAAGCTTCCTGCATGTCTATCCCTGAGATCCACAAGAGAATCTAGAAACGTGAGTTTATCTTCTATTCTTTATTGGCCATACACATTCGTGACTAGATAGGTATCCATTTCTCCTACAGGTTGAATAACCGCTGATAAAAATTTCCTTGATGCCTCTACATCTATTATGCCAATTCTTAGGGGATTCCAAAGAGTGAGGATGCCCCCCGTTGTATTCTCTACTTTGACTTCTAAAAACTCAAATCTACTAAGCCATTTGCTACAAATTTGTCTTAATTTTTGAATGGAATATTTCATTTCTTAGATGAAGATTATATCTGGCATTGCTTGTCTCATTCTACTGCTAAGCAATCTTTTCTTTCCTTTACTTCCTAGACCCCTGATATTCCAAGATGTAAACTTCATATTTAAAGATTTGTAAAGGAGTAGTTGGCTAGGTCTTTCATCTTACCTAAATCTATCATTAGCTTTCCACACTCCATCAAGAGTTCATTCTGCTTTTTTCTACCTATTTTCTTTCCTGGGTTTCTGGTGGCTAATCCAGGAGTTGTTTTCATCATTTTCACACCTTTGTTGTCCCGTTTTTCGATGTTTTCCCCTTCTCCACACCTTTGGCCTGAGTTTTCCATAAGAATAGTTGTTGTATTTTGTTGAGCTCTTCTTGGGGCAATGAATCTACTCCTCCCTTAGTTCCATAAATAAAAAACCCTTCTAGATCTAGGTGTTCTTTATCAAGAATCTCATGTAGCTCGTGACCCTCTTGTTCCATTTCACTCTGGGTCATTTCCTGATCCATCTCCAGTTCTGTATCATTTATCATGGTCACTTTCTAGAAATCAATATCATCTGTTTGTTCACCCTTTTCTTCTATCTCCTTTTCCTCCTTACTTCCTCCCATTACTTGATCTTATTTTGTCGTTTCTTCTTCTTCTTCTAGAATGTGGAACTTGTTCTTATTGACCCGTTTCCCTTCATTTTGATGTGGCTTTTTCCCTTTTCTACTGCCTTTCCCTCTATTAAGCACTTTGTGAAAGCTGTCAGTATCCTTCATCATAATAGCTTTGCTCTTGTCTACTGCTTTAATAAGAGGGTAGTCTTTGAATAGGTGCCCATGTTCATGAATTATGCGCCATCTGAATAGAATGTTCTCATAGTCTATTGTTTTCACCCATTCTTCATCATAAACTTCCAAGATCACCTCATCCAGGAGAGCCCCTGATAGGTCCATTTCCACACAAATCCTTGCAAAGGAAGTGTATTTTCCCCTTATCATAGCTTCAAGAGCTTTGACAAAATGCCCTAATTTATTGTCTATGGCAGGTAGCAATTTAGTTTGCCAGTAATCAAGAGGTAGAGAGTAGAGCCTTACCCAGACTGGTACCGAAGTGAAAGTCTCCCATTTTGGGACAAAATTCATTTTCCATGGCCACATATAGAGACCAGTTGATGCATAAAAGTAGGGCCTTCCTTCAAACACTTTGTCTTTGTCTTCAATATTTGTAAACACCACTGTGAAGAAACCTTTTGACCTAAGATGTAGGTCAATGCTCCCTTTAGGTTTCCAGTGGTACTTAATCCATGTATGTAAAGTTTTTTCAGTGGGCCATACTCCCATGAATTTACAGATGATAGCATAACTCCGCATGTGATCTCTGTACGCCTACAGAGCAGGATCATTTAAGACTACTCTGGGCATGATATCAGCTTTAGGTTTGCAAGGTCCCTTTTGTTTGTTGCCTTTAGAACCCTATTTTTTGTCTTCTTCCTCCTTGTCTTTAGTTCTGTTATTTTCCTTATTTTTGGTTCCTTCTGTCTCTTCTTCAATATTATTTTTCCCTTCCCCAGCAGTGCCTTTGGAATTCTCTATAGGTTTCTTCCCTCTTCTTGCTATGGCCTCCTTATAGGAGGGAGTGGAGCTCCCTCCTCTACGGCCGTCCATGAAGTTCAACCCCTACAACGATATAAAAGCCTCGATGTTTGCCTTGCGTTCGTTCCTCCGGTCACTCCCCCTAATTATTGATTGTTGGCATTATGTTTCTGGTATGATTATATGTTACAGATGTTGTACTTGATGGCAACACCCATGGCATGGCTCTCAATATGATTAGAATTAAAAAGTTTATTCATGTGAAGAAAAGTTCACGAAATTTTATGCAGAGAAAAGTTTATTTCATGTGGGAAAACTTACCTTTGGTCCATGGTAGTTAGTCCTTGGAATTTGAACCTATGGAGAAAAGTTTATTTCATGTGGGAAAACTTACCTTTGGTCCATGGTAGTTAGTCCTTGGAATTTGAACCTATGGTTTTTGGACCATGGCATCTCGACAGACGTGTTGATCCCTAGTATTGAGTTGATGGTATTGGTTTGTTATGGTTTTGGCCCATGGTATTGTTTTATTTTATTATTATTATGAGCCCCATGATCCATGATTTGAGGAAGAGCTTGCCTATATAAAGCAAAGGAGATCATTTGGCTTGGGTATGCTTTTGGGTTGAATATCTTAAGATCTGAAATATTGGGTTATTGTTTTAAAAGCTCGATCTATATGAAAGTGAAGTGGAAAGCGAATCTGTGAAGGGTGATCTCTCGAGCGTTGTAGCTGCGGAAGTGTGGAGGCACCGCAGGAGACACCGCAGGAGTCGCCGCAGGAGGGCGCCACAGGAGACGCCGCAGGAGGCGCCGCAAGAGACACCGCAGGAGGTGCCGTAGGAGGCACCGCAGGAGGCGCCGCAGAAGGCGCCGCAGGAGGGCACCGCAGG
>APFE030645359.1:280326-291009 GCA_000404065.3 Pinus taeda
TGGTGTTCTTTGATGTGACTGTCTGCTTTTCTTGTTCATGCTCATTATTTATGGTATTGGTATGCAAAAATAATTCAATGTATAAATAAGGAAGATTTGGTAAAAGAATTAGATAATACTGATTCACCCCCCCCTCTCAGTATTATTTCCAACATGATTCTTGTCATAACCTCCCAAGATTAGTTACATTTACTTAATTTATTACGGAACAATTATTGCTTTTATTTTTGGAACGTAGGGGTGGATAGTTAACTATATTTTTGCATCATGAATGAGCTACTGAGATGGGGTATCAAAAGATTCTCATTACCAATATAAGTGACCTTTGTGATAAAAAAATAATGGTCATCGTAAATCAGGGGATGCAAAGCTCACCAATTTTGTAGAGAATCATGAGATAATGTTCTAGACAATATCTTGTATAGATCCGAATTCATTCATGTTGGCTATAAACATTAATTGAACATAAGTATGCTTTGATATTTTATATTATATCTAATCTCCTTTTATTTATCACAATGAAAATGAATGCTCATGAACAATTTTGGATTTCAGATATCTATTCCATCTATAGTATTTATTTTAATCAGTTGTGATAATTGATATTTGAACCTGTATATAGTTATTGCTATTGTAAATTTGTTAATTATTGTACAAGACTTCTCATGAGAAACTATGCATATTTATCTTAGACCAAGTCTTCGCCCACTTCAAGACTAATTTGAGCCACTTCCACATCAATAGGCTTGACCCCATTTTACTAATTTTGAGTTTTTTCACCAAATTTATGTTGGGGTTACAAAGCACCAAGAGAGATGGTGGTGTCTAAAGACATCGTTGTCTTGTTCCTAGTGGCCACTAAGACAAATTGACATTGATATTTCTAGCCTTTAAATAGGCTTCATCATATATTAATATGATGGGAAAAACCATGGATCTGACAAACATAGAGCCCAAAAACATCGGCAACTTGACCGAGTCAAATTTATTTGAACAACCCTAAAAAGCCCCCCTTAAACTTGGCTACGAGATATTGGCAAGGTCCCATTCATTTTATTTTTGTGTTGAAGTCCATATAAAAAAGCTTCCATTTGTAGGTTTTAACCCCATACAGAAATTACCTGCATACGAATTCTAAAACATAGAAAAATAAACAATGCGAGAGCATAACACATAAAACACATATACACAAATATTTTCCCACTGGATCCCAAAACCAGGACTACCATCTTGATTTTTCATTATGTTCCTTTCAATGTTAGAATACATATTTATACATGCCGAAGAATCCAATACCATGGACCGAAAACCATCGCATCCAATACCATGGACCAAAAACCATCACGTCCAAAAAACATGTGTGAAAATCATGCACAAAACCATAGGTGGGTCTGCCCAACCTAACATAGGGTCCAAAACCAAAATTTTTTGGGGCACTACCATGGCCACCATAAAGTGGGGTTACAGGTGCCCTTCAAACCCCTTGTTAACTACGTGGAAAGAATATAACACAACCCAACATTATCCCACTAGTTGTTTTCTTTCCACAAGGGCTATAGGAGAGCTTAGTCATTTTTCTAGCCCTGAAATGCCCATTGTTTCTCTACACCAGGATAACTTCTCAAAGCTCACAAATTTTTTCAATGCATTTGTAGTATAGTGTCCACCTTTACCAGTAACACCTTTTTGTCTTCTATCATATCCCTCACAAAGTGATACTACACATCAATGTGCTTTCTCTTTGAATGATATGTAGGGCTCTTTACCAAGAAAATTTCACTTTGGTTGTCACAGTCTATCCTTATAGCTTCATGTACTAACCCCATACTTGAACACAATCTCTGCAACCAAACTGCTTCCTTACTTGCGTGAGTGGTTGCCATATATTCTACCTCTGTAGTTGATAGTGCCACTACAAATTGTTTCTTACTCATCCAACTAACTGCACCTCCAAATAGGTTAAACACATACCCAATTGTAGATCTTCTCTGATCTAAATCTCCAACCCAGTCTACATCAACAAAGCCATGAATATCCAACACTCTATCCAATCCTGGTCTTCCTTGCTAGCACAAACCATAATCACTAGTGCCACACAAATACCTAAAAACCTGCTTCACTACTATCCAATCCTCCTTTCCTGGTTTTGACATAAACCTGCTCAATGCTCCCACTGCATGTGCAATGTCTAGTCTAGTACAGATCATTGCATACATTAGGCTACCAACTGCACTTGCATATGGAACACAGGACATATCCTCTTCCTCTTCTTATGTCTTGGGACATTATTCAGTAGATAACTTTACACCTACAGGAATAGGAACCTTCACCAGTTTACTATCCTGCATATTAAACCTCTGCAATATTGTCTTGACATACTTCCTCTGGTTTAACCAGAGCTTCCTCTTTTCCTGATCTCTTTTAATTTCCATGCCCAAAATATAGTTTGCATCACCTTTCATGTCGAATTTGGAGGACAATTGGGTCTTCAAATCCTGGATAATTTATTTGTCATTTCCAACCAGAAACATATCATCCACATACAAGACCAAGAATAACATGGTCACTAATTAATTTAAAATGCACACAATAATCTGCTTTGCTTCTGGTGAAGCCAAGTCCCCATATAAATGTATCAAATTTCGGATACCGTATCCTTGGTGACCGTTTTAACCCATACAAAGACTTGTTTAACTTGCATACCAGTTCTTTCTTACGCTTCACCGCAAACCCTTTAGGTTGTTTCATGTAAATCTCCTCTTCTAGATCCCCGTGACGAAATTTTGTTTTCAAATCCATCTTTTCTACCTCAAAATCAAAAGTGGTAGCAACAGATAAAAGTAATCTAATATAAGTTACCTTGGTGACAGGAGAAAAAATATCACCAAAATCAATTCCTGACACCTGGGAATAACCTTTTGCTACCAACTGAGCTTTGTATTTCTCCACTTTTCCTTCTCCATTTGTCTTCTTTTTTATCACCCATTAGATGCCAATGGGTTTCTCTCCAGCCGAAAACTCCACCAGATCCCAAGCCTCATTTTTTGCAAAGATGCCATTTCATCAACCATGACCTCTTTCCAAAGTTTTCCATCCTTTGAATCCACCACTTCCTTCACAGTTATGGGATCATCATCAGCAATAGATAAAGCAAAATTTTAACAGAAAGTAGATGGACTATACCTTTTTGGTTTCCTTATTTCTCGAACTGATCTTCTTACACCCAGAGTTTGTGGCTCTTCATCTTCTACTTCCCCCTCTGCTGTCGAGTCTGATTCTTCCTCCTTTAGCTCAAACTCTATCTTCTCAGGTTCCTTTCGTTGGACTTCATGTTTAATAACATCTTTCACCTCTCTGAACACCACATCTCGGTTGTACACAACATTTCGTGTGACTGGGTTCCAAAGCTTATAACCCTTTAAACCATCCTTATACCCAATAAAGATGTACTTTTGAGATTTACTATCCAACTTGGTTCGTTTCTCCTTTGGAACATGTACATATGCATCACATCCAAATACCCTTGAATATTAAAGAGAGGGTTTCTTACTAGTCCATACCTCTTATGGAGTCTTATCCTACAACGTTAATGAAGGTGACCTATTCATTAGGTAACCTGTAGTATCCACTGCCTCTACCGAAAATTCTTGTCCTAACCTGGTACCACTGAGCATGTTTCTTGTCCTTTCCATCAACGTCTTATTCATTCTTTCTGCAACTCCATTTTGTTGAGGTGTATATGGAGTAGTCTTAAGCTATGCTATACCACACTTCTTACAAAATTCTTCAAATTCCTTACTGCAAAACTCTCCACCATTATCTATCCTCAACACCTTTATCTTCTTCTCTGTCTAGTTTTCCACCAGAGCCTTAAATTTCTTAAACCTGTCAAAGACTTCAAATTTCTTCTTAAGGAAGTATATCCATGTATTCCTTGAGAAGTCATCTATAAATGATACATAGTACACATACTTACCCAGTGATGGAACCTTCATAGGTCCAAACACATCACTGTACACAAGCTCTAATATATGTTTCACCCTCTTACTTCCATAGGGGAAGCTCACTTGATTTCGCTTCCCATATACACAATTTTAACAGAAATCGAAATCCAAAGAGCTATTAGTCATACCTTCTACCATACCTTTACCACGAAGTATTCGAAGGCCCTTCTATGCAATATGTCCAAGCTTTTGATGCCACAACATGGTCCTCTCTCCAGATATGACTAGATTTTCTGCTCCACTTTCAGGAACCACAGAACTATTCCACCACAGAACTACTACCTTATAGCTTGTAAGAGTTCCAATCCAAACTCACTGCATCAATACTAGTGCTCCCTGAACCATCTTGTAGGTATCCTTCTCAAACAATGTTTTTACACCTGCATCATCCAGCTTGCTTACAAAAATCAGATTTCTGGCCAATGCAGGAATATATAGAACACCCGGAAGTGTTCTAACCCTTCCACCTTGCAACTTCAACTTTACTTTTCCACGACCAATGATTCTAGCCTTCCTATCATCCCCCAAGAAGACATAACCACCATCATATTTCTCATACTCACAGAACCACTCTATATGGGGATTAGAGTGAAAGGATGCACTTGAGTCAATCAACCATGCCTCATGATCTACATGTGTATTTGAAGAAGCCAAGTACTAATCCCAACCTTCATTTGAGGTGGTTTTCACCTCTGTAGAAGAAGCATCATTAGATCCCTTTCCTTTATCAGAAGCTTTAGATTTATAGTCCCTTTTGAAGTGCCCTTCCATTCCACATTTTAAGTACACCACCTTTACAGGTTTTCCTGGACATTTAGATCTCCCTCTACATTTAGATCTCCCACTTAATGACTTATTTATGTTTCTGTTTCAGGTCCGCCCTCGTGGAAACAAGGCATCACAATTTTGTCTCTCCATATTTTTCCATCTCATCTCCTCCATCAGCAAGGATGAGACTATTTCATCAAAATGCAAGGCAGTTGCATTCCTACCTATTGCAATAACCAGACTATCCCACGAATCTGGTAGAGAACACAACAAACTGATGCACTTATCTTCATCTGAAATTTTAATATCAATAGATGCTGGCTGACTTACCACAGTAGTAAACACATTCATATTCTTTGTCACCGAGTCTCCATCTTTCATCCTCAAGTTATATAGCTTTTTCCATAGGAATAGTTTATTCACCAGAGACTTAGATTGGTACAAAGTCCCTAACTTATCACACAAAGCCTTTGATGTAGCTTCCCCTGATACATTCAACAATACTGAATCTGAGGCACACAATCGTATTGTTCTCTTTGCCTTCTGATCCAACTTCTTCCATTCTTCATCGGTTACTCACATTGGCTTAGTACTTGGATCTATTGTGATCCACTAATCTTTATCCACCAATAGATCCTCCATATTGAGTGTCCACAATTCAAAACTCTGACCATTAAATTTCTCGATCTCTATCTTTCCACCACTCGCCATCTTCTTTCACCACCAGAATCGATCTTGCAGATGTCCCACTGAACGCGGTCTACCACAGGCCCGAGAAAAACCCCTCAACGGCAAAGGCATCCCCATGAAGCCAAAAACAACTTCAATACCAAATGTAGGTTTTAACCCCATATAGAAATTACCTGCATATGAATTCTAAAACATAGAAAAATAAACAATGCGAGAGCATAACACATAAAACACATATACATAGAAATTTCCCCACTAGATCCCAAAATCGGGACTACCAGCTTGATTTTTTGTTATGTTCCTTTCAATTTTATAATACATATTTATACATGCCGAAGCATCCAATACCATGGACCGAAAGCCATTGCATCCAATACCATGGACCGAAAACCATCACGTCCAATACCATGGACCGAAAACCATCACATCCAAAAAAAATGTGCGAAGATCATGCACAAAACCATAGGTGGGTCCGCCCAACCTAACATGGGGTCCAAAACCAAAATTTTCCGAGGCACTACCCCAGACCCCATAAAGTGGGGTTACAGGTGCCCTTCAAACCCCCTATTAACTACGTGGAAAGAATATAACACAACCCAACACCATCTACCAGATTACATGGGTAACTATCCATTGAATACGCCGGTTATCTAGGACACCTATTCATGTACATGGTTCAACAACCATCTCACCTATCATCTCACATTCCCCCCTTAGGATACTAATACACTTGTCACCTTGGTATCTTTATAACTGGTTCATTCCACAACTTGATGACTCCATGTGCTACTTACATTACATTATATGTATGCTTAAGAAAGTTCTTAATGCCTTACAACTATGAGTTCTCCCCTATGCAACATGTGTGTGTAAACATCAGGTCTTACAATTTCCCAGGGAAATGTCTTCCTTGGACCAAAAAAATCCTTAGGGTGTTCACACATCACATACCAACTCCTTCATTAAACTTCAACACTCTTTAATCGATATGCATTTTTTTCATCCATCCTATGACTCTCATGATTTTGCATCTTAAATGATTTGTACCTTGACGTGGCCTTTCAATACCATTTATACTTACACTCCCCTGTCAACACAATATTTCATTAGCAAGTACATCTTCAATTATAAGTTGTTTCTGATAGCAGTTTGATTATTTCCTACTACTCAAATGATGCCACAAGTCCACACTTCACTTATAACAAGATTATTACACACCGCTTCATATAAGACACTCCAGTCCATCTTGTTCTGCAATCTCCAATCCACGCCTATAGCCATAACCATCTTAGCGTAGTAGGAATCCTCCATTCACACATGTCATGGAGATATTAAAGTTGTTTGTCTTTTTCTAGTCAATGCAACACCAACTTGGCTGACGCTATCTCTCATAAGTGCAACTTCTCCTCATTTGTGTTTTTTTCTAAGGTTTAACAACTCACTATAAGAATAACCTACCTTCATTCAAACCCTCATGATTTTACAATTGCATTTAATGTCTACATAGTTTCGTGGAAATAATTTAACTACTCTTTTCAACTTTCGCTCCAATACCTCTTGCTACTTTCATTGTATAACTCACAAATTCCACACTAGTTCTCTTGATCTCCTTGCCTTGATAACGCCTCCACTACATCTAATTCCTTTTGGTTTTACACAATTCTCCCCGACATCATTACCTTTTTCCAGAACTCATTTCCTTACTCTCGAAAATAAAACCATTACTAGAATGTACCATTCCTATAATATTTTATTGGTTAATGGTAGAGTTCTTGTTGGTGGCTCCAACGCTCACTTTGGATATGCTTTTACCATAACACCCTTTCAGACAGAGTTCCAGCTAGAGAGTTACAACCCTTACTATTCTACTTTTTCCATCATCCAACCACCAATATATTTGATTACAACCTTCTCTCCCAAAATCCTTCGTCCACATACACTCACCAGCCATCAAATTCACATCTCTCACATTCAATGTGAGAATTACAATAATTCCATTGTTGCAACCAATTTATTCGCTTGGTTCCTCTTTTGGTAATAGAAATCAACCAAATGCCTCAGCTTAGTCAACAAAAACACTATCAAAATTTTACTACTCCTTCTGCACCACACCACTTGATCTTGAATTCAATTCTCACACTGCTAACCATAGTGTTTGATCTAGTTTTTACTTCTATGCATGGAAATTATTGGACAGATACTCAAACTGGTGACCGCTAATGCTGAGGCTCTTAATCCTTTGCCTAGTTGGCCACATAGCAACCCCTACATCAATTAAAAAAAAAACTTATCATTCTAGCACCTAGTGCACCTCCATCAAAGATATTTCACCTGCCTAACTTCTAATCCACTTCATTTACAGAGAAATATTCAACACAACACATATTTTGCATCAATTTATTCATCCACCTTCGTTTCTAATATTCATTGGGCTCTGCTATTTACCTATAGCTTTTAAATAGGCTTCATCGAAGATTCCACTTCATTTACAAATAAATATTCAACACAACACATATTTTGTATCAATTTATTCATCCACCTTTGTTTCTAATATTCTTCGGGCTCTCCTATTTACTTCTAGCCTTTAAATAGGCTTCATCGAAGATTAGTACCTTGGGAAAAACCATGGATCTCATAAATCTAGAGTCCAAAACCATGGGTAACTTAAAGGAGTCAAGTTTACTAGAACAAAACTAACAATTTGTGAAGAATTCTATGATAATGTTCTGTATAAGTTTTCTAAGACATCTTTTGATCTTTTAAATTACACCTAAAGTTGTGTTATTCAATAGAATTAAAATGAATGCTTCACAATATTTTTGGATATTATACATGTATCTTTTAAGAATACAACACGAACATAGTGATGGTAAATAAAAAGTCAAATGAAAATAGATATTGTATGACAAATTTTATTCTTTTCATTATTGAAGATTTGTAGTTCTATTTACTATAAATATCAAAATATGTTAAATGTTTTAATATTATAAAGTTTGAAAAACCACTTACATGTTCTGATTTTTTAATGTTCGAAAGATGTTATATGTTCTACCCTTTTATTTTTAAATGAGTTAATTTTAGAGTATGAAGATGCAGAAAATGTTTTCATTGTGCTTCTTCAACACCTATGCACTCTCGTACTTCGACACTATATTCTTTTGCACCTTAGAGTGAGATTGATGTATTGATTTTGTGGGACTTAAATTTCTATGTATGCACTTGCTTGTTATATACTATTCTATGCACCTTAGAGTGAAATTGATATATTGATTCTATGGGACTTAAATTTCTAGGTATGCACTTGCTTGTTATATAATATTCCATGGTGGTTGCCTCGCCTCCATTTCATAGAGTTGTTGAATATGAATTTTAGATGCTAATAGTTTGACTAAGCTTTAATTATTTCATTAATAATGGGTGCAAAGTCCTATGAGCTATAGTCAATATCCTTCCATTACTAGTCAATAAACAATTCAATGAAAATACATAATATAAAACTACTCTTATTATTTTCATTATCAAATTATATATTTTAATCTTTTCTCTTTAATTGAATTGATTTTATTGTATAGAGGAGTGGAGGAAGCTTTCAATGTGCTTAATGTACACTCCATATAGTGAAATATTTAATGAAATATTCCTTAGCACATCCACACTTCGCACAATGAAAAAGTTGAAAGTGTTAGTTGTACCTCCTCACTCAACACAGTGAAATCCTCCTCCACATCTTGGAGTGAATTTGGGACAACTATTGTAATAATTGGAAAGTATGCATATCTTTGGGTTTAACTTTCATTGTGTGGAGTTTCGAGGTGAAAACAAAACTTTCATTCTTCTTCTTCTGCACTTGCACGTTGTGACACATTCACACTCGACACAATGAAAGCTTCTTCTACACCTCAGAGTGAAATTGATATGTTAGTTTTGTGGGACTTAAATTTTGGAGTATGCACTTGCTCATCGTCTCTATTTAATCTAGTTTCTTAATATGAATTTCGATGTTAATAGCGCAACTAAACCTTATTTAATTCTTTTAATAGTGAGTGGATTGATATATTAATTATGTGGGACTTAAATTTCAGAGCATGCACTTGCTCCTCGCCTCTATTTAATCTAGTTTCTTAATATGAATTTGAGATGTTAATAGTGCAAATAAACCTTAATTATTTCCTTTAATATTAGGTGCATTAATATATTAATTAATTTCTTGTATATATGTTAAATTTGAGAGGATGCACCATATTGGGCAACGAAAACACAATGTACAACAACTTTTATTATTTTAATTATATTATTATATGTTTAATGTTTTATTTTTTACTTGAGTTAATTTGTGTTAAATGTGAAGGAAACACAATAAAAAGTTCCTCTGCACTCTACATAATAAAACCTTTTCGCCACCTCCACACAATGAAAACTTCTTTTTAATATTAGAGTAAATTCAAAACAATTGTTGTAACAATAGCAAAATATGCCCATATCAAAATTAAATATGAAAATACAATTTAAAAAACAATAGTAAAAATAAAATGCCCCCAAATAACAACATAATATAAACCTTGCAAAAACCAAAAATTGTGTTGCTATACAGCTATCACCTTTATTTGTTATTCATGATCCTTATAATATTCAACAATAATATCTTAACATCTCTTTAAGTATGAGACATTTAAGAACAATGTCTTAACCTACATTACAACCTTTCGTAAAATCACCCGAAAGGCATAGAACAACGGTACAAAGGCATAGAACAACGGTTATTGCGAAAAGCATCCTGATAAGGTTAGAAAACTAGTGGATGGTGACAACAGGTGTATTTGGAGACATATTCCCATCCTAGGTTATTATGAACATCATCCTTAAAAGTTTAGAAAACTAATAGATGGTGACATGTCTCACGGTACAGAATTTGTTTATTGATATTAATAATAACGAAAGATGGATTATTTTAAGATTAAAATTTTGATTTATTTTAATTTTAGATTTATTAAGTGTCTAGAGAGATTAAATTTTTTCACTTTAAAATAAGTTTACATATTAAGAGATTTGAAGATTTGAATTTTTTGGCACTTGAGTTAATATAAATTTAAAGATAATTTAATTTCTTTTTTTAAATAGGCTCAATTTTACATATATACCATGGGTTCTCAATATCGTTAGCCATTTTTATTTTATTTTATTTTTTATTTTAAAGTTGTTAAAATGTTTATTTCATTTAGTT